>PVIY010042925.1:0-20639 GCA_004026745.1 Myrmecophaga tridactyla | reverse complement strand
ACTCAGTGAATGTGGATTACAACAAACTGAAGAAAGAAGGCCCAGACTTCTAAGTGAAATATTTCCCTTTAAAGCTGCTTAATATGAAGGTCTTCCAGAAGCCATCCGCACAATTTCCACTTAACCTGGGAATATTTCCCCTCTAAATACATGAAATCATGTTGGGGTTTATACTGATTAATAAATGCCTGAAACTTGATATGTTATGTTTCATTTAATGCTGAAATCTCTGAAATTTTTAGTTTTAGTTTAGTATATTTCCTGTATAACAGCATTTAAACAACTCAAGTTTCTACGTGTTTGTGAAATTGAAGATAAGACTTTAAAACTGCCTTAATAAAATACATTCATTTTGTGTATAGGCCATTGGTAACTTCACTAGAGCATATTTAACAACTGGAACTGGAAGTTTATACAAACGTAGATTGGGAAGAATAATCAAGCCTCTCTGACATTGGCAAAATGGAAATTCCTGGATTTCTTTTAATGGTTGACATGGGCCAAAGTGTGCAGTTGTAACAATGGGTATTGCCTTGCATTCTCTTTGCTGAAGACTTTAATGGTTACTAGTCACTGTGGTCCTTGGATTGTAGTTAGATTCTGAGTCTATCATGGAGCCTAGTGGCTGAGAGACCTTAAGAATGAATTCCTGATGCTGTCTTGGCAAGTTTTCAAATGTCAGAAAGGATATTAGACATTTTAAGGTGGGGAAAATGTGAGTTAATTACTTTTTTTTTTAACATGGGAGGCACTGGGAATTGAACCTGCATCTCTGGCATGGCAGTCAAAAACTCTGCCACTGAGCCACTGTTGCCTGCCCTGAGTTAGTTACTTTTTAAAAATGGACTAAACTGGGATTAGGTTGGAGGGAAATGTTAAACTGTATAGGTGTTACCTACCTAGTTAAATGGCTCAGACCTTTTAGACGAGCCTCAAATGATCCATGAACAAAACATTTCAGTGGTGACTAATCAAGAACTAAATATACCACGTTTCAAGTTTTCACATGGGTATGTATTTTTTAAAATATTTTTATTGATAAAACATACACAAACATTCTTAACAAAATTCCCTATCTGTTGTACAATCAATGGCTCACAATATCACAGTTGTGTATTCATCACTATTTGCATCACTCCAGAAAAAGAAAAAAAACTCATACATACCTTACCTCTTACCCTCCCTCTCATTGACCACTAGTATTTTCATCTACCCAATTTGTTTTAGCCTGTTACCTATATTATTTGTTTATTTTTTTATCCATATTATTTTGCTCATCTGTTCATACCCTAGATAAAGGGAGCATCAGATACAAGTTTTTCACATTCACACAGTCACATTGTAAAAGATACATCATTATACAAACGTCTTTAAGAAGCAAAGCTATTGGAACACAGCTCTACAGTTTTAGGCACTTCCCTTTAGCCACTCAAATACACCCTAAACTGAAAAGGGATATCTATATAATGTGTAAGAATAATCTCCAGGATAACCTCTTGACTGAAATCTCAGCCACTGACATTTTTTCTCATTTCTCTCTTCCCCTTTTGTTCAAGAAAGTTTTCTTAATCACTTGGTGCCAGGTCCCAGCTCATATGGGTATATATTTTTATTCATTTATTTTTTGTTTCTATGGGTATGTATTTTTAACTGATGTCATGGAAATGAGAAATTTAGTGAAATAATTTAGGATTTTAATTCTATAAATATACAATATAAGTATTGTTCTGTTTACAAGGCAATTGCAGCACAATTTACAGTCAGGAACTGAGCTAAGCATTCAAATTATGTGGGTTATCTCAAATACAAAATCTTTCTTTTGAGATCCAAGTTTTACTTTTTTGCATTTAATTTTTTAACTTTTTTTTTTTTTCTGGCACGGGCAGGCTCCAGGAAACAATTTTATTTTCCTTTTAAGAAGTTTTTATTTTTAGCAGCTGAGGAGACTAAGACATGGATTAAGCAAATTACCAAAATTAATACAGCTAGTCAAATAGCAGAGTAGACCTTTGAACCCACGTCATCTTTTGTTTGTAGAGTACACTTCAACTACTTGACTGTCCATAATTTAAGTGTTCCTTAACCTTGCCACTCTTGTTGGGCAGGGTAATTCTTTGTTGTAGGGGTTTGTCCTGTGCATTGGCAATGACCCTCACCTCTACCATTGCATGACAGTAGCACCTCCCATTGTACCTGCCTACAGCCTCTACCCTCCCACTGTGAAAATCAAAAATCTCCAGGCATTGCAAAATATTTCCTGGTGGGCAAAATTGTACCACCCTTGGCCCCCGCTTGTCTGCTCTAGACAATTTGGGATGAATCAACAAATTCAAAGTTTGAAATTGTGTAAAGAGAGTGGCTTTAGTTATACATAGCCAAGTAATTGAGAAACATTTTGTTACTAAGATGTCCCAAATGCCATGTTACAAAAATTAGTAATAACATTTTGTAATATTAAGGACAATTGTATGAATTCTCTAAAAAATCTTTAAACAGCATTCTCGGTATGTTTCATATCTGTATTACTGAACTTTACTATGGAAGAAAAAAATGTTAAATTTGGGTGTCAAACATAGTATGCCTTAAAGAAGAAACTATCTTAGTAGTGCTATTTAAGAATTTACAATGGCAATAGAAGTAAATTGTCACTCAGGAATACAAGATGTAAACGCTGTCAAGAAAAATAACCTACTCTCTTCTCCCCCCAAATGAATTTGTATAGAAATGTTATTTTTGTGCTTTTTGTTTAATCAGAAAACGGACTGCTTTGTCAGTTCCTCCTGTTCATGAGGGCACTAGGCAAAATTGTATTTAAATATAGGTATTTTCTTGGATTAGCATGTTTGCATATTTGAAAGTTGCATTTTTTTTAGAATTTGCAAATACTTCTCAGTAGGTATTTTAAAAAGCTAAGCAAAAATTATACTAAATTTTACTTCTTTCAAATTTATTAACCCACTCCAATCAGGTTTTACCTCTACCATAACACCGAAATTGCTTCTGTTAAAGTCATTAGTGATCTTTATGTTGCTAAATCCGAAAGTCAATTATCAGTACTCTCTTGGACCTAGAAGTGATGTTTGACAGCTCCTTCTTAAAACACTAACTTCCTTCGGTCTCTAAAACAGTATACTTACATTATTTTTTCTTTCTACAATCACTGGCTTTTCTACCCAGTTTATTTTGCAGGTGCGCCTTTGTCTCCCTGACCTCTTAATGTTGGATTGCTCTATATCCAGAGTTAGGACTTTTTCCCTTTACTATCTGTAATCTCTTTTTTTTTCTTCTGTTCTACATATATATCAGTAATTCACACTATCATCACATAGTTGCATATTCATCATCATCATCATTTCTTACTATCTGTAATCTCTTCATCCAGTCTCATGTCTTCATAAACAATGTTTTGGAGTCCACAGTAATACACAAATGTATATATTTACACACCACTATATTACTATATCTGCATATGCTTAATTATTTGACCTCTCCATACCTATGTCTAATAGGCATCCTTAGCATCCAGTTCTGAACTTGTAAACATTTTAATCAACTACCACATACCAAAACATGCTTTACCACAGTCTTCAATCATGTCAGTTAATAGGAAGATCATCCTGGTGGTTCAGGCCAAAAGCCTTGGAGTCTTCATTAATTCTTTCAATATACTAATAAATCCTGTTTGTTCTACCTTTAAACACTCAGAATTCACTACTTCTCAACATAAAACTCCACAGTCACCTTGCTCCCAAACCACTATCATCTCACCTGGATTATTGAAATACCTCTCAATTCATCTCCCTGTCTAGTCTATTCTGAACGCAGCAGCCATAGTGATCCTTTAATAGATCGCATTGAATCATAATCCTCTGTCAAAACCCACTGTTTTTCCATTTTATTCAATAAAAGCTAAATAATCCAACAAAGCTCTACAAAATCTGCCACCTCTCCCTCTACTGAGATCTTTTTTACTCTACCTGCTTCTCTGTTCACACATCTCTAGCCAAGTCAAAGGTTTTTGATCTTCTACAATCAAAAGAATGTTCTCCCTCAGGTCTTTGCATTTGTTTTTCCTCTGCTTGGAATTCTCCCCCAAGTATTTGCATGACTCACTCCCTTTCTTCTAGACTTCACTCCAGTGTCACCTATTCTGTGAGGCCTTCCCTGATCAACATTTCATATCCTTCTTTGTTTTATCCCTCAGTACTTATTACCTTCTAATGTGCTATACAATTAACTTATTTATTATGTTTGAGATATCTACCCTCATTAAAAGGTAAGTTCTGTGAGGTTAAGTATTTTTGTCTGTCCATTCTAGGTTCCCAGCTATCTCAAAACCTAAGATAGTACCTAACATGTAGCTCACATTCAGTAAATATTTGTTTAATGAATAAAAGATCGGTTCATCAAGTGTATAGAACTTAGTATGTAGTCTCAAGTGGCTACAAATGATTTTTAAAAGGGCGGGGCAGAGAATCTGAATTGGAGAAGATGCAGAAAGCCTTTTGCAAAAGGACTCTGAGTTGTTTTTTTGTGTGTGTGTGGGGGGGGGGGATGTGCATGGGCCGGGAATCGAACCCAAGTCTCCTGCATGACAGGCAAGAATTCTGCCACTGAACTACCCTTGAACCCCCGTGTATATTTTTTATATAATTTATACATTATATGTGTTGTATAAGATACATTTTTAATATTTCCCATTGTAGCAATTTGTCCCTTTCCCCTAGGGCTTGTGGTAGTTCATCTTCCGAGGAAATCACCACTTTTTTTGGCTATTAAAAAGGTAAAGGAAAACAAAAAAAGACATGAGAAAGGATTATAAGAGGTTATCTCTACAATAAAGTGAAACTAATAACAATACCTAACATTCATGGAGCCAGTCACCCACTGTTATGGTCAGCTTCATGTGTCAACTTGGCCAAGTGGTACCTGTTTGTCCGGTTCGGTAAGTGCTGGCCTGACTGTTGCAATGAGGACATTTCATAGAATTAAATCATGATCTCGTCACCTGCATCCACAGCTGATTCCATTTGTAATCAGCCAAGGGGCGTGGCTTCTGCAATGAATGATGCTCAGTCTAATCACAGGAAGCCTTTTAAGGAGGCTTCAGAAGAGACAGGCTCTCTTCCTGTTTGGGCTGGCAAGCCTCTCCTGTGGAGTTCGTCCAGACCCTCCATCCGGATCGTCGGCTTCACAGCCTGCCTTGTGGATTTTGGGCTCTGCGTTTCCACAGTCATGTGAGACTTTTATAAATTTTATATTTGTGAGTATTCCCTGTTGATTCTGTTTCTCTAGAGAACCCTAGCTAATACACCCTCCAAAGTTCTTTACATATATTACTTCATTTATTACTAATTATAATATCATAAGGAAGACAGTCTCATTCCTCCTCCCCCTACTCCCCCTTTTTTTTAAACAAATGAAGAAACTAAGGCGTAAAAATTTGCCTGAGGTCAAATATTACTGGAAAGTGTCCCAGATTTGAATCTAGACAATTTTTGTTTAATCTAGACAATTTGACTACAAAGTCAAATTAAATTATAATTGAATGAGATAATGGATTTGAGGGACTTGGTATGTTTCCTGGAAGAGCAAGCACTACTTAAGTATTAGCTGCTATCATTGTAAACTCCAGAATACGTTTCATTCCCTTCTTCCTTCAGAGACTTTAATGTGAAATTTCTAAAATTCATACCATATAAAATTTAAAGGAAAGAAAAGGACTATTTGGCAAAAGCTTATCTAACTATTTGGTAAAAGCTTCTAACAAGCTTATAATCTGATCAAATGCTCTTTCATCACAAATATCATTGATTTCAATATGTGGACAATGTGATCACCTTTTACACTATACAAGAACTGTATGAAGTAGTGTGTTTTCCATTTCTCCCTGGGTTTTCTAACACAATGCCTGCCCACATAGTGTGCCATGGCAATGTTCCACCTTCTTCATTTGCATTATGACTCAGTGAATTGAAATTTTGATATGCAAGTCATCCCTCCTAAGTTCAAAATGACTGAGTCAATTCATGCCTGACATTAAAAGAATTCTTTGATGCTATCTGAATGACATGTAGTTCTCGAAAATTTGATCTCAGGTCTCTTCTGCTGTTGCCTTTAATCTTAAAGGCAACAGCTTATATACTATCATGGTAGATTGAATCATGTACCTCAACATAGATATTCTTGTGGGTTTAGCCCATTTTAAATAGGACCTCCTGAAGGTGTTCTTTTTAGTTAAATGTATTAGGATCACCCTTATGTCCAACTGCATAAGGGTGATCCTAATACATCTATTGCTAGAGGCCTTATAAAGAGAAGAAATCAGAAGCCAGAAGTCAGAGAAAGCCAAAGGGAGGAACCAGAAGCTGGTGGTCAGGAGAAACTGGAAGGGCAGACAGAAGGAAAGGAGAAGACATTGCCATGTGATTGGAGACAGAAATGCAAGTCCAAGGATCCCCAAAGGATTCAGAACATTATAGACTCCAGGACAAAGCAAGCCTTATTGATCATGATCTTGGACTTCTTCTAGCCCCAAATTACGAGCCAGTAAGTTTCTGTTGTTTAAGCCAAAATTGTGCTATTTGTCATAGCTGTATAGCAAACTAAGACAACTATATAATCTTCTCTGTTTGTTCCTAACCAGAAAGAATAACATTTTTTCTTCTTAATCAGAAATAAAAAAGAATTAATGCTACACAAGATTTTCAGATCCCATATTAATCCATCCTAAGTGATGATACTTTGCAAACTTAGTTATTTTAAATTGACCAGAGAATTGTTTATGCCTTCCTGTTATGTACTATATTTAAATATCTTATGTTACAAAGCAACTTTATTAGAAGAATCCTGTTTATTGCCTTAAATGTATATTTCTTATAAGGAATTTGTTTGCTGTTTCCTCATGATTACCTTGTAAGCAGTGGTATGCTGGTGAATGTTTAACCACCAGCTCTCCAGGGGAAAAATGATACCAATTTGGGGCATTTGTCAGTTTCCATGGTGTAAATACTCCTACCATGATAGGTAAATTAATGCCCTCCCCCAAAGATATCCAGGCCCTAATTCTGGAACCTGTGGATATGTTAGGTTATGTGGTAAAGGGGATTAAGATCACAGATGGAAATGAGGTTACCAATCAGCTGATCCTAACATAAATTATCTTGCATTATCTGAGTGGGCCACATGTATTCACAAGGGCCCTTAAAAGAGGAAGAGGCTGAAAAAGAGTCATATGGACATTTGACTATGAAGAAATGGTCAAAGAGATGCAACATGATCAACTTTCATGATAAAGGAAGATGGCTTTGAGTCAAGGAATGGGGGTGGAAAAGTTATAGTAAAGGATTCTCCAAGAGCCTCTGGAAGAGAACTCAGCCCAGTGAGTCCCATGACAGAGTTCTAACCTATAGAACGAAGATAATAAATTCATTTTGTTTTAAGCTACCAAGTTTGTGATAATTTACAACAGCAAAAGAAAAATGAATACACCCACTATGGGTGGGCTCAAGGCACCATCTTGGTGTAATTGACCGCTGTGAGCTGACTCTATCACACCACTGGGTAGACTCAAAAGAGAGAAATTTTCTTTATTTCCTCCTTATAGTTCATAGTAGAATAATTAGCTAAATCAAAACTGATGAACTGAAAACCCCACACTAATATTATATCCTGATGTTTACTTTTCTTGCTCTTTGTTTTTAGGACTTATGGCAATTGGCAGGTAGGATGTACACTTAGGAAAGATAAAGGAAATGGGACAAGCCATCACATCCTGAGGGGCCCATTCACATAGACTATGATATAAATTATGTCCTATGGAGTTGAGCAAAATTATGTCCCCGACATGGTAAGAGAGCTAGAATTAGATGTTTATGAGAATATGACAACTGATGTTCTTTGATATTTCTTTTTAAATTTTACCAAAAACTAAAATCATTTTCTTAGTTAAAAAGTCATAATTATGTAGGAAAAGAGCATGGGTTTTTGGAATCAATAGACTTTGGTTTGAAGCCCTGGTCAGCCTCCTCAATATCTTATTCAGACATCCCAACAAGGAGAGCCTGAGACCAAATCTTTTCACAAGATGGTTCATTTGGGATCAGGAGTGATAAAAAAGGGCAGTGAATTTGGATTTTTAGAAAGACAAGCCAATACAAGGATGGGTATTTGTGTTGTCTATTGCTATAGAGACTGGTGCTTGATGCTATGATTGAGGAAACCTTAAGAAATGCATTACAGAACTCTACCTGGAGAATGAAAGGGGAAAACATTTATCCATTGGCTCCTGACCCTACTGTTCAAATATGGGCCCACAGGCATTAATTCTTCGGTACTTCTCAGTTGTGAATGTGTAAGTGCCTTGTGGACACATTCAGACATTTCACAGGGTCAGAATATTTAGATACTTAGCACCTGCCCAAGGCAAGATGCACAAGGTGCTGTCAGGTTACATTTGCGTGAAGCTGGTCAAAGCCCACAGGAAATTGGTTTCTGCAGCAGTGGCCGGAATAAGATGATGATGAGAAAATTTGAAGTGACAAATGAGAGGTGCCTGATATGGACATTTTATGTGGCTCTAAGACTCAACTATGTCTGTAGAATGTAGAGTGATATTTGTCTCAGCTTTATGGTGGCAAGAGTGAGTGAATTAACACATGCAAAAACAACTTGAAAGAGTTGTCTATATTTTCTTCTCCTCCTCCTTACTACATGTTTATTCTTCAATTCATGTGGCTTATGCCTCTATCACCCTACTGATACTGCTGTCACTGAAATTGATATATTGATCTCTTCATTGCTGTATCGAATGATCATCATTCATTTTTTTGGTTATTGTTTTACTGCTTATTATACTACAGAGCTCTTTCTCATTCTTGAAAATTGCTTCCCTGGTTTTCATGGAATCTTGTTCCTTGTTCTGGGTGCATACTCCTTCTTAATCTGTTCTACTTTACATGCATACTCATTGTTTTCTGCTAGAATTAATAAATACAGAAAGCACCTGTGTCTGTTTGAATTGATTATGTACCCCAGAAAAGCCATATTTTAATCTTGATGCTAACTTGTGGGGGCATCCATTTCTTTTAATCTTGATTCCATACTGTGGGTTGGAAACTCTTAATTAGATTATCTCAACAGAGATGACACACCCAATTGCAGGTGTGAATTTCTGATTAGATGGAGATGTGACCTCACCATTCCAGATGGGTCTTGATTAGTTTACTAGAGTCTTTAAAAGGGGAAATATTTTGGAGAAACCTCAGAGATGACAGAAACTTCAGAGCAGAGCTGACACAGATGCCGGCCCTTGGAGGACAGAAACACAGACGTTTGGAGATGCTTGGAGCCCAGCAGACGTTGCCACAAGATGTTAAGCAAGCCAGAACCTGGAAAGAGCCAAGGGAAGCCAAGAGATGAAAGCCAGCCCTAGAGAAGCAAAATGAGGAACCCCCACAGGAACAGAGGCTGGAAGCAATGGAGCCCAGGAGCAAGGAACAAGCAGATGTAAACCACGTGACTTCCTAGCTAACAGAGGTGTTCTGTACCCATCGATCTTTCTTGAATTAAGATGCCTTCCCTGGATGCCTTAGTTTGGACATTTTCACAGTCTTAGAACTGTGAATTTGCAATTTAACAAATTCCCCTTTTTAAAAGCCGTTCCTTTTCTGGTATGTTGAATGTTGGCAGCTTGCAAACTAAAACAGCATCTGACAATAAATAGTCAGTGGGAAAACTGATTGTTTTCTATGTTTTCAAAGTCAGTAAATTTCTAATTTTCCTAAGTATCCTATTGTGAATCCATAATGTTGACATTTATTTAACCCGTTCTTTGAATATGTCAATATTCTTGTCGTTCTGGTATATTTTCTATATATTCAACCTCAATTAAGATTTTCTTTTAAAAATTGGGATACAATCCTTGCATATATAACTAATAAATAAAAAAATTGCCATAAAAATGGTGTATCTGAATAGGCATGCTGATATTTTAATTGTAAAAATGATATGTCAAATTGTTAGGGTTAGAAGTGATAATCTGGCAAGATGACACAAATCTAGGAACATCTGTCCAAAGAAGAGAGAAAAATGGTGGAAGCTTTCAACTCAGTATATTAAGTCTAGATACCCAAACCCAGAAACTCCATGAGTGCTGGGAAAAGTTTTGAGGGAATACATGGTAGGGTATTTTATGAATTTATTCTTTTTTTTCTGGTAAAGATATTTATATGCTTCTATTTCTGTTTCTTTTTAAAAACCAAGAATATTTCAACAAATCTGCAAGATCTTTTTCCTCTTGTACCTCTGACAACATATGGTCGTGGATTTACTCTTTTTTATGGCTACAAAACTTCATATATAATTTCTGCTTCCACATCACACACTTCGTGAGTGCAGCATTTAAGTTTTCTGTATAATCACAAAAACAGGATGTACATCTGTTTTGCTCATCGTTGTATTTCCAGGATCTAACAGTGCCTGGCACAGGATAGGCATGCAAGTATTCATTTACTGATTATATAAAGCATAATGTGATTGCAGAATTTTTTTGATGTATAGACATTTTCTCAGCGATTGCATAATTTCATTTGTAGATGGTAGTTGAATTTTTGAATGAATGTTTAGAATTGAAAACTCATCTACTTATAGGTTATTAAAATGAAAATAAATTGTAGCAGAACGTTTTTTTATAACCACCAAAGGGATGATATATAAAACAGCAATAAAATAATTGTTGAAGAAACCTAATTACTGACAGTTGTTTACCATGTAAACTCCTTATATAATGTTTCTAGGCGGAAGCTATTGATTTGAATTACCCTAAAAATAATGTATTTATAGTTTATTATTATATTTCCCTTCATTTTTTTCACTAGACTACCACAGTGCCTAACAATCATGAATAAATTTATAGACTTGTTTTTCATATTGAAGCAACATGACTATGATCATGAAATGTCTTCTTATTTTATTTTCCTTACTACAGGCAAATGAAACAAAGGACCTGTTGGATTATGAGAATAAATTACTCCATGGAGAAATAAGTAATAGATGCCTATTATTCATTTTTGCATCCAAAAATGAATTTTTGGATCAAAAAAACCAAAATATATCTCATATTATTGTTCAGTATTGGTACAAAATCATTTTAAACCTAGATTTGAACTCAAGTTTGAAGTATTTTTTTCTTTTATTTTATAAAACTTTATTGATATGTTATATATTCATATACTATATAATCATGCAAAGTGTACAATCAGTAGTTTGCAGTATCATATTATAGCTTGCGTATTCATCACAAATGATTTTTGAACATTTTCATTATTTCGTAAAAGAATAAAAATAAAAGTAAAAAAGAAGACCCAAAACATCCCATCACCCCTATCTGCTCTTTTATTTATTTATTTATTTTTGTTTTTTGACTTACCCATCTGCCCCTCCACTGGATAAAAGGAGTGCCAGTCACAAAGTTTTCAAAATCATATAGTCACAACTTAAAAGCTAAACCTATATAGTTATACAGTCATCTTCAAGAATCAAGGCTATTAGATTGCTGTTCAACAATTTCAGGTATTTCCCTCTAGCTATTCTAATATACCAAAAACTGAAAAGGGATATTTGTAAAATGCATAAGAATAACCTCCAGAATGACCTCTCAACTCTATCTGAAATCTCTCAGCCACTGAAACTGTATTTTGTTTCATTTCTCTTCCCCCTTTTGGTCAAGAAGGCTTTATCACACCCACCATGCCAGGGACAGGCTCACCCATAGGAATAATGTTCCACAATGACCAAGGAGGTTTAAACCCCTGGGAGTCCCGTTTCACTTAGGGGAGAGGGCAGTGGAGTTCACCGCTGGAGTTGGCTTAAAGAGAGAGACCACATCTGAGAAATAAAAGAGGTTCTCTGAGAGTGACTCTTAGGCTAATCATAAGTAGGCTTAGCATTTTGAGGAATAAGTTTCATAAAGGTAAGCCCCAAGATTGGGGGCTTGGCCCATCAACTTGGCAGTCCCCAATGCTTGTGAAAATATCAGGTCTTCCTCAGGTGGGGATGTTTGATATTTCCACATTTTCCCCTAGTCCCTCAAGGGGATATTACAAATATTTTTTTAACTTCTGCCTACATTACTCTGGAATGTATCAGGGCATCTCACCAATCTGTATATATTAACAAGATCTCACTCCTTATTCAAGGTTCCATGTAATTATGGTGTTTGAATAAGCTGACAACACAAGTTAAATTAGATAGTGTGTTACTGAAAATATAAATTTTGCACAAAATAAACATCTCTTCCTTTGGTCTCACAGAGAAGCTGAAGTTTAAAAATACAGTCAATATCACCCTTTACTCTTTAGATTTACCTTAGTCCTACCCAGATTAGCTTCAGTCATATCTCTAATTGAAGCTGGATTACCTTTTTGGTGTTTTTAGCAGTTGCTGTGTGGAGTAATGCTGACTTTCATAGCTGCAGAACTTTAGCTCTGAGTCTCAGTGTCACACAAATGTCTGAAATTCCAGGGAATGACCCGGTTATACACAAAGAGCTCAGCATCTCAGAATTTTGAATTAACAGTTACAATTTAAGAATATATGTGACTGCTGTAGGAGCTTACAATCTAGGAACCTTTAAAATAAGCCTTCACCTGATAAACCTATGTTCTCAAATTCAGTTCTCAGAGTTTGTATATTATAGTTAGTTCATATTAGTGAGGTGTTAAAAGTATTTGTCTTTTCATTTCTGGCTTATTTCACTCAAAGTATTGTCCTCAAGTTTTATTCACCTGATTGCATGCCTCACAACTTCATTCCTACTTGCAGCTGCTCAATATTCCGATGTACATATACACCACAGTTCCTCCTGCCATTCCTCAGCCTATGTACCCTTAGGCCACCTCCATCCAATGAAAATCAGGAACACTGCCACCATAAACACCAGTGTGCAAATGTTTATTCCTGTCCCCTCTTTCAGTTCCCCCAAGTATATATCTAACTATGGGACTCCAGGATCATGTGGAAGCCCCATTCCTAGCCTCCTGTGGCACCACCACACTGCCCTCCAGGTGGGTTGCGCCTGCTGTACTTCCCTGCCAACAGTGTATAGGTACAGCTCTCTCTCTACATTTTCTCCAACGCTTGTATCTTTCTGTTGATTTTTAAACAGTTTTATTCAAACATTATACAATCCAACCTAAGTAAAAAAAAGTCAGTGGTTCCCAAAATAATCACACAGCCATGCCTTCACCACAATGTATGTGAGGACATTTCCATTTTTTCCACAAAGAATCCCATACTCTGCCTCCACATCCCCTGCTAATTGACCTGTAGCTTTGGCATATTGCCTTTGTTACATTTAATGGAAGCATGTTACATTGTTACTGTTAATTATAGACCCTAGTTTGCATTGATTGTATTCCCCATACCCTTCCATTTTCAACACTATGCAACATTGACATTCATTTGTTATCCTTCATGCAAATATATTCTTATATTTGTGCATTTAATCACCATCATTGCCCACTCTAGGCCTCCCTGTTATACTTTCCCAGTCTTTATACTCTAACTTTCCTTCTGGTGTCATATATGCGTACCCAGCCCTCCTACCTCAACCATACATTTAGCTTCACTCAGCATACTTATAATAATGTGCTATCATCAGATAGCATTGTGCTATCCATATCTGGATCTTTACAATCAGTCCTGTTGAACATTCTGTACTCCTTCAGTATCAAATGCCCAATCTCTATGCTCTTTCTACTCCTGATAACCTGTGTTCTCAATTTTAACTCTCAAAGTTCACTCATTACTGTTAGTTCATATTAATGAGTAAAGACAATATTTGTCCTTTTGTTTCTGGCTAATTTCAGTCAGCGTAATGTCCTCAAGATTCATCCACATTGTTACATGCTTCATGACTTTATTGTGTCCTATAGCTGTGTGATATTCCATCATATGTATATACCACAGTTTGTTTAGCTACTCGTCTGTTGAGGGGCATATGGGCGGTTTGCATCTCTTGACAATTGTAAATAATGCTGTTGTAAACATTGATGTACAAATGTCCATTCATGTTCTTGCATTCAGTTCCTATGAATATATACATACTAATGGGATTGCTGGATCATATGACAATTCTATGCTTAGCTTCCTGAGTAACTGCAAAACTGCCCTCAAGAGCCGTTGCACCATTCTGCATTCCCACCAACAGTGAATAAGTGTGCCTATTTCTCCACATCTTCTCCAGCTCTTGTAGTTTTATTATTTCTGGTTTTTTTTTTTTTTTTTTTTGGTAATGGCCATTCTAGCGCATGTGAGATTATATCTCATTATGGTTTTGGTTTGCATTTCCCTAATAGCCAGTGAAATTGAGCATATTTTGTTATGTTCTTGAATCATTTATATTACCTCTTCTGAAAAACGTCTGTCCATGTCTTTTAACCATTTTTAAATAGGGTTATTTGTCTTTTTGTTGTAGAATCTCTTTATATATTCTGAATATTATACCCTTATCAGATATGTGGTTTCCAAATATTATCTCCCATTTTGTGGCTATCTTGTTTACTTTCCTGAGAAAGTTCATGGATGCACAAAATTAATTTTGAGGAGATCTCATTTATCTATTCCTTTTTTATTGCTCATGCTTTGGGTATAAGGTCTAGGAAACCACTCCTATCACAAAATCTACACAATTTTTCTCTACATTTTACATTCTAAAAATTTATAGTCTTAGCTCTAATGTTTAGGTCTTTGATCCATTTTGAGTTAACTTTTGCATAAATTGTGAGATATGGTCCTCTTTCATTCCTTTGGATATGGGTATGCAGTTCTCCAAACACTAGTTATTGAAGAGTCTGCTCTGTGCAGTGTTGAGTTGGCTTGACCATCTTAACAAAGATCAATTGTCTGTAGATGAGAGAGTCTATTTCTGAATACAGATTTTGATTCCATTGTCCAATATATCTATCTTTATGCCAGTACCATGCTGTTTTGACCACCATAGCTTTGTAACATGCTTTAGAGTCAGTTGAGACCTCCCCCTTCATTCTTCTTTATCAAGATATTTTTAGCTCTTTGGGGCACCCTGCCCTTCTGAATAAATTTGGTTATTAGTTTTTCTATTTCTGCAAAGTAAGTTGTTGGGATTTTAAGTGGTTTTGCATTGAATCTATAAATCAATTTGTGTAGAATTGACAGCTTAATTCTATCTTGTCTTCCATTCCAAGAATATAGCCCTTCTATTTATTTAGCAATTTCTTATTTTAGCAATTTCTTGTAGTTTTCTGTGTACAGGTCTTTTGTGGCCTTGATTAAATTTATTCCTAAATGTTTTATTCTTTTGGTTGCTGTTGTTTGGTTGTTGTTGTTGTTTTTGAAGTACAGGATCCAGGAATCGAATTGGTTGCTATTGTAAATGGAAGTATTTTTTCCTTGATTACCTCCTCAGTTGCTGATTACTAGTGTACAGAAACACTACTGATTTGAGGGTTTGATCTTGTACCCTGCCACTTTGCTGTACTCATTTATTAGCTCTACTAGCTTTGCCGTAGATTTTCTGGGATTTTTGACATCTGCAACCATGAAAGTTTTACTTTTTCCTTTCCAATTTGGATGCTGTGCTGGTTTGAAAGGATGTATGTCCCCTAGAAAAGCCATGGTTTAATCTAAATCCCAGTTTGTAATGGCAGCCATTTCTTCTAATCCCTATTCAGTACTGTATGTTTGAAACTGAAATTAGATCATCTCCCTGGAGATGTGATTTAATCAAGAGTGGTTGTTAAGCTGGATTAGGTGACGACATGTCTCCACCCATTTGGGTGGTTCTTGAGAAGTTTCTGGAGTCCTATAATAGAAGAAACATTTTGGAGAATGGAGGTTCGGAGAGAGCAGAGAATGCTGCAGTACCACGAAGCAGAGAGTCCACTAGCCAGTGGCCTTTGGAGATGAAGAAGGAAAATGCCTCCCGGAGAGCTTCAAGAAACCAGAAGTCAAGAGAGAAAGCTAGCAGATGACGCTGTGTTCGCCATGTGCCCTTCCAGCCGAGAGAGAAGCCCTGACTGTGTTCGCCATGTGCCTTCTCACATGAGAGAGAAACCCTGAACTTCATTGGCCTTCTTGAACCAAGGTATCTTTCCCTGGATGCCTTTGATTGGACATTTCTATAGACTTGTTTAATTGGGACATTTTCTCAGCCTTAGAATTGTATACTAGCAACTTATTAAATTCCCCTTTTTAAAAGGCATTCCATTTCTGGTATATTGCATTCCAACAGCTAGCAAACTAGAACAGATGCCTGTTATTTCTTTTACTTATTTAATTGTTCTAGCTAGAACTTCCAGCACAATGTTGAATAACGATGGTGGCAGTGGGCATCCTTGTCTTATTCCTGATCTCAGAGGTAAGATTTCTGTCTTTGCCCATGAGTATGATGTTAGCTATGGGTTTTTCACTTTTTTTCCTTTATCACATTGTTGAAATTCCTCTTTAGTCCTATCCTTTGAAGTGTTTTC
This sequence comes from Myrmecophaga tridactyla, assembly GCA_004026745.1. NCBI lineage: Eukaryota > Metazoa > Chordata > Mammalia > Pilosa > Myrmecophagidae > Myrmecophaga > Myrmecophaga tridactyla. The sequence continues at coordinate 4,131 of PVIY010042925.1, read as the reverse complement.
ATCAAGAAAAGATGTTGAATTTTGGCAAATGCCTTTTCTGTATCAATTGAAATGATCATGTGTTTTTTTCACTTTGATATAATGATGGAACTAATTGATATTCTGGAGAGGCTGGGACCTCTGCATTATAGGACTTATCTGGTCTAGGGACCCATCTAGAGGTTGTAGGTTTCTGGAAAATAACCCTAGTGCATGGAACCATTTTTTTGCATCTCATATAGCTCCCTAGGTGTTCTTTAGGGTTGGCAGGAATGATATTGGTTGGGGCTTGACAAACTGTGATAGATAAGTAGCAATGTTTAACTGGAGCTTGCATAACAGAGGCCTCTAGAGTAGCCTCTTGACTCTATTCGAACTCTGTCAGCCACTGCTACCTTATTTGTTACACTTTTTCCCCCTCTTTTAGTAAGGATGGCATTGTCAATCCTATGGTACTAAGGTCAGGTTCATCCCTAGGAGTCATATACCTAGGGATGTACCTATCAGGGACATTTTCACCCCTGGATATCATCTCCCATCTAGGGGGGAGGGCAATGACTTCACTTGCAGAGTTGGGCTTAGTGAGAGAGAGAGGCTACATCTGAGCAACAAAAGAGGCCCTCTAGAAGTAACTCTTGGGCATAACTATATGTAGGGTAAGCTTCTCCACTACATAAATTAGCTTCACAAGAGCAAGCCTCAAGATCAAGGGCTTGATCTATTGATTTAGGTGTCCCTAATGTTTGAAGTAGTATCAGGGTTTTTCTCAGTGGTAAAATTTAATAGTTCCATGTTTTTAATTCAGTTCCTCAAGGTATTTGCCAATACTTTTTGGTTATCTGCTTAAAATACTCTGGATGTATCTAAGCATTACGTTAAGCTAAAAGGCCAGCATTCCTCAATCTGGGCTCCCATATCTGGTTGTTTGAAAGATCTCACCAGACAGGTTGAGTTAGATTATGTGCTACAGAAAATTTAGGTTCAGGACATAACAAACATTTCTTCCTTTCATTTTATAGAGAAGGTAAAGTTCTAAAATACAGACAATTTCTTCCTTACCCCTTTATTCTGAATGACCTTCATCCTGACTCAAACAGCTTCATTCTTAACTCTAAATGACAGGTTTTACATAACACAGCCTCTCAAAATCCAGAAATAACAGTTACTGCTCTGGACTAAATGTGACTGTTATAAGAACTTACAATCTAGGCCTCTGTTTTCTTATAAGTATTTTCTAAACAATACCGTACAATATTTCCTCTTTCATTCCTGGCATACGTTGTTTCACCAAATGTCCCATAGGTTCATTCACCCCAGGTCATGCATCACAACTTCACTCCCTTTTGTGGAAGCACAATATTTTTTCATAGGTATGCAACATTGCTTGCTGTTATACTTGTCAGTTAGTGTATCCTTTAGCCACCTCTATCCATTGGATATCATGTATAATGTCCAAAGTTAACAGTCCATGAACACTCTCAATTTTAGATAATTTCATTGTTCCCATGGGAAAAATAACCAATAAACATACCCTCAGCAAATAGAAAATACAAAACTCTCCTTAACACTTGTCTGTCCCCCCATTATTTACCCCTGGTATTGCTGTGGTACTGTTGATGTTTTCCTATTAAATATATCCCATAGCATGCAATAGCAGTTTTCCCCCATACCCGCAAATTATACACTCTTTGTACAAGATTCATACCTTTGAAGTTTATGCAAGAACTTATTTATATTTGGATTGTTTCCATCTTTTGGCAATTATGAATAATGCTACTATGAACATTGGTGTACAAGTGTCTGTTTGTGTCGCTGTTTTCAGCTCTTCTGGGTATATACTGAGCAGTAGTATTGTGGGATCATAGGGCACCTCAATATATAGTTTTCTGAGGAACCAACAGAATGTCTTTCATAAAGGCTGTACCATTTATCATTCCCACCATCACATAAGTGTTCCAATTTCTCCACATCCTCATCAACATTTGTAGTTTCTTGTTTGTTTAATGGCAGCCATTCTTATAGGTATGAGGTGGTATCTCACTGCAGTGTTAATTTGGGTTTCCCTTATATAAAAATGAGCATCTCTTCATGTGCTTTTTAACCATCTGTATTTGCTCTTTAGAAAACTGCCTATTCATATCTTTAACCCATTTTATAATTGGGTTGTTGGTTCTTTTGTTGTTGAGTTATGCAATTTCTTTATGTATTCAGGATATCCAACCTTTATCTGATGTGATTTCTCCCATTGAGAAATTGGCTGTTTCTTCACGTTTTTGAAAAAGTCTTTTGAGGCACAAAATCATTTGATTTTGAGGAGTTCCCACTTATGTATTTTTTCTTTTGTTGCTTGTGCTTTGGATGTGAAATTTAGGAAGGTACCTCCTATTACTGGGTCCCTACATTTTCTTCTAGGAGCTTTATGGTATTGGTTCTTATAATTAGGTATTTGATCCACTCTGAGTTAATTTTTGTATAGTGTGTAAGGTAAGGATCCTCTTTAATTCTTTTGGATACTGCTATCCAGGTCTCCCAAGCTCATTTATTGAAAAAACTATTTTGTCCCAGTTCAGTGGATTGGGGGGCCTTGTTGAAGATCAGTTGACCATAGATTTGGTGGTTTCTTTCTGTGCTCTTGATTTTATTCCATTGGTCTGTACTTCTGTCTTCTATCTTAGTGCCAGAACCATGCTGTTTTGACTACTATGGCTTTATAATACAATTTAAATTCAGGAAACATTAATCCTCTCACTTTGAATTTCTTTTTTACGTGCATTTAGCTATTCAATGTTTCTTTCCCTTACAAATGAATTTGGTAATTAGCTTTTATAAGTCTTCAAAGTAGGTAGTTGGAATTTTGATTGGTACTTGTGTTGAGTCTGTAGGCCAATCTGAGTAGAGTTGACATTTTAACTATGTTTAACCTTCCTATCCATGAGCAGAGAATGTCTTTCCACCTATGTAGATCTGCTTTGATTTCTTTTAGTAATGTTATGTAATTTTCTATTACAGGCCCTTTACATGGCTAGTTAAGTTCATTCTTAGATGCTTGATTCTATTAGTTGCTAGAATGGAATTTTGTCCTTAATTGACTCCTCAGTTAGGTCATTGCTTGTGTTTGGAAACATTACTGATTTTTGCACATTAATTTTATATCCTTCCATCTTGCTGAATTTTTTTATTAGATCAGATAAGTTTGTGGTAGATTTCTCAGGGATTTCCAAATATAGTATAATGTCATCTGCAAGTAATGAAATTCTTATTTCTTTTTTTCCAAATTGGATGCCTTTTATTTCTTTTCCTACCTGTTTGCTCTACCTAGGACTTGTATTACAATGTTGAATAATAGTGATGCCCAAGTGTCTTCTGGTCTCATTCCCTATCTTAGGGGGAAAGCTTTCAATCTCTTACCATTGTGTATGATGCTGGCTATGGCTTTTTCATATATACCCTTTATCATATTTAGGGAGTTATCTTTGATTCCAACCTTTTGAAGTGTTTTTTTAATTAGAAAAGGATGTTGAATTTTGTTGAACGGTCTTTCAGCACCAGTTGAATGTTTGCCTTTCGATATGTCAATGTGCTGTACTACATTAATTTATTTACTTTTGTTGAACCATCCTTGCATTCTTGGTATACACCCCACTTGGTCATGGTGTATAGTTCTTTTAACGTACAGTTGGATTAGATTTGCTAGTGTTTTGTTGAGAATTTTTGCATCTGCGTTCACTAGGGAGATTGCCCTGTAGTTTTCCTTTCTTGTGGCATCTTACCCAGTTTTGGTATTAAAGTAATGTAGCATCATAAAATGAGTTACATAGTGTTCCTCTTTCCTCAATTTTTTGGAAAAATTTGAGCAGGATTAGTGTTAGTCCTTTTTGAAACCTATCTGGCCCTGGGCTTTTCTTTGTAGGAATATTTTTGTTGACTGATTGAATCTCTTTATTTGTGTGTGGTTTGTTGAGACCTTCCATTTCTTCTTGAGTCAGTCTAGATTGCTCATGTCCAAGGATTTGTCCATTTCATCTAAGTTGTCTAGTTTGTTGGTGTAAAGTTGTTCATAGTATCCTCTTACTATTTTTTTTTTATTTCTTCAGGGTCCATCATAATGATCCTCCTCTCATTTCTGATTTTGTTTATTTGCATCCTCTCTCT
>PVIY010042924.1:0-20639 GCA_004026745.1 Myrmecophaga tridactyla | reverse complement strand
GTCTTGCAACTAAAATATCGTCACCCTCATCTCCAGTTTCACTTGTGCATAGCTAATAGAAACCCTATGTATCTTTTAGTAAAGAATATAGATGGAAGGAAATAGCTCACTAAAAGTAAGGGTCCACCTCAGTGAAAACAACTTAATCAATGTTGCAATTCCTACTGCTTGGATATAAGGACAAACTCACCTATTCACTAAATCTTCCGGTATAGGTAAATGGAAGGAGAGGAAGGCTTAGTGTTTGTTTTTATTTTAAATTACAAAATAGCACTGCTGCTCAATGCAGCCTTATGGATCTGTGACTGTACTGGAACATCCTATCCCTCCCTTTCCTGATTCATGTCTAATCCTTTGTCATTTTCCTATTCATTATAAAATAAAACTCAGCCTCATATTTATATATACTTGATAAAATTATACTTCTCACATTATTTAAACTGAGAATATATTCTTGGGGTGACCAATATTGGAAGGAAAATGATGAGCTGCTGTGGTTTCATATATTTCACAAGATTCACAGAAGCTTCCTCAAAATTCTTTTAAGGGTGTGTGGACCCCCAAATCCATTTCATAAAACTCACCTTTCCACGTAGTACTGAGTAAAGACAAAAGAATTGATCATCTATTCAGAAGCCAATCTGTTGCAGTTGGTCAGACGTGTTGGTGTAGCAGGAAAATTTTAGAAGGGGACTTTTTCTGGATCTAATCTGAACTATCCACATAATTTTCTCTCTCCTGGACAGACAAGAACAATTGTGCGTTTATAGTCTATACCAAAGAAAGAGCAAAACCTGCCATTACAAAGTCAGGAGAGGCAGAAACTTTTGTATGACAAAAATAATAGAGGTCAAAGAGAATGTAGAATTCTGAAGATATAAATGATTTTCAGGCAGGCTGTTGTTCATCCTTCTTCAGTCCTTACCTGGACCAGCCCCACATCTAGTTTATGGCTCATTTTCTTGAGTCTCTCATACATTCCTATCTGGACAATTTTGGCTTCATTTTCTACTAGTTGTCAGAAAATTGTCTTGTCCTTCTTTTACATTTTCTTTAATTATTTGTGCTCTTCTTCATGGAAGTATTGATATATTTTGGGGATATTCCTCACTATCTCTACAGATTCACAAAACCCTGCAACAACACTGGGTTAATAGATCATACACCATGGCTCATATTCTGCTCCTCTTGTCATCAATTCTGCTTTGTCTCATTTTCACATACCAGTGTTCTACATTAGACCTTCATGCTTCCCTATTCTAAGGAATCAACAATTATCTTTATTTTTCCTCCTTTTCTTCTCTTTAAATTATTTTACTCTACCATTGCTTCTAATTCTTTCCCTGAAAGCTTCATATTTTTATATAAAAATAGAACATCTCTTCACCAAATCTCATGACACTCCTTTCTCCTTCAGATGCCTACCAAAAAACTAACTCTACACTCTCAGCAAAAACAACAAATATACCTACCTAGGAATACAGAGAACATCAGGCACAATCCTTCTAGATTACCTCCATGTCGAAAACATCTGTGTTCTCACCAGTGCTAAGCTGTGCCTCCCTCTCCCTACCCAAGGCTGCACCTACCCCTTCTTTAATGGCTCCATCCTGTCTTGTCTATTTAGAAAAATCATTTTCTGGATGACTGTTCCCCAATATTCATTCAGTCTCTCCATCTGTCCCTGTCTCCTGTCACTCTGTCTTCATCTCCCTCTGTCTCTCTGCCCGCCCCTTCTCTTCCATTAACTCACTCTTTTGCCACATGCCCTTAACCTTCTCTTAAATATGTACATTTTTCTTCACAACTGTTTGGGGTAAAAAACAATCCTTGTCCTAATGTCTGTGTCTCTCTTCTGTATTAACACTTTTATCCCCATCAAAGCTAGACTATTTACAGGCATTAGGAGTGCCCATGTCTGCAATTGTCAATATTTTAATCAAGGCAATGAACACTCTCTTTGATTCCCTACACTCTCTTGAAACACACTTTCCAGTTCATCAAGACCCTCTTTTTCCTAAGAACAAATAACACAGTTCAGTCTTATATGACTTCAATTCCTGTAACCAAGAAATCAGGATTTAAAGGATGATTCTGATAACTGAATTGTTATATAGATACTCCTTTTTGCTTTCTGGAATGTTAGAGTGGCAGAGGAAACACCTGAAATCTCTAAATTATAATCCATCTGCCTTGATCTCTGATAATGATTGAACTGTCATTATCTTCTACACCTGTAATTGTAAAGAACTTATGACTAAACTTCATTTGTACCCATCTATTCAGTTTTTAATGGAGGTTAAAAACTAAAAGCTAATATATACTGAATGAATATACAGTTTTACATGCTATATTGAAAAATTAACAATTTATCATAAGTATCCCTTCAGTCCTTTTGCATTACTCACTGCAAATCAGCATGAAATTGTCTCTCTGTTAAATTAATTTGTTGGGTTTTGTTTTGTTTTGTTAGGCATCAGATGAATTCAGTCCTACATCTAATAGAATAGCTAGTTATACATTTATTTATAAAGGTTCAGATACTTCCCTGTTTTCCCATTCTTTGAAAAAATAATAGAGCAATGAAGAGAGATCACTCATGAGGGTCCACTCATGTAAGAGAAACTACAGCTGACACCCCAGAGCGCTGCCGCTTACCTCAGATGCTGTCAAGCATTCTTGACAACCCATCATGGCCCAGGCACAGGCTGGGGCAAGTGCAACTACATGGGGGCATTCCTGTGAAGGAAAGGACATATATGTCCTTCAAGGAAGCTCATATGGCAGGGTTCCCAACCTGCCTGTACATTGCAATTACCTGAAACTCTAAAAAATTTCAAAGCCCAGGGCACAGGCCAAACCAATTAATGAACAATCCCCAGGATGGAACATAAGCATCAGTAATTTTTGAGGATCCAAAGTGATTTTAGCATGCAGATAAGTTTGGGATCTGCAGCCATCTAGAGTTTTGGACCTGTTATTTCCTCACCTGGATAGGAATATGTAATGACAACAGATAAAAACAGGTTCTGTCTTTCAATATAAAGTTTTGAAATGACATCCATGATATTAATAATACTTAAAGAAGGGGACATCTAACACACAGTTACAATGCATTGTACAATTGATGATTGACTCACAGGGACTGGGGAAACCCAGAGGAAGGACTACCATCCCAGTCTTGGGCCCCAGTGAAGATTAGTGCTTGAGCTGAGGACTGAATTTACTCCTGCGCAGGAGGGGCTCCTGGGCAGAAGCTCATAAGCACATGGATGAGGTAGAAAGAAGATGGAGTGCAATGGAGAAATTATAGGCAACTGGGTAGAATTGTATCACAGGTGTGTGAGTGTGCAATGTGGAACTGAAGAAAATTTAGGAGAATCAGCTGGTCATAAAGGACCTTCTATGATATACCAAGTGGTTGGGTTTTATTCCTAAGAAAATAGAGAAAAATCACAGTCACCAAGTGAATAGTTCAGTTTTGTATTTCAGATATATTAATCTAGAGGACATAATGCAAAGAGCTAATTCTGGGGGCAAAAAGATCATTTAGGCTTCCATGGTAAAAATGTAAGTAAGAAGTTGGAAAATTAAAATGAAAGGTGGAAAAAAACATATTCATGATAAATGTATGAAGTAGGAAGAAAATAATTTAGAAATTGTTTCCAGGTAGGACAAAAAGAAGAAATTGCTTAAGGTGACCCCATAAAATGGAATTTGAATCATGGGGAGATGATGGCAACATTCAGGTTTTAAGGTGTAGAATAAATGAAAATACATTGGACACTGAGTATGACTATGTAACATAGAAGCCAAGATTGCTAATAGTCAACTGGAAGAAAAAGAAACCAGAGGATGATTCGTTAGCATTTATATATTTAAAACCTTGATGAGGAAATCGTGAATTGGTAGATTGTATAAAGTCAGAAGAACAAGTGGTCAAATACAGAACCTTTGGAAAGCCATAATATAAAGGACAAAATAAGGAATATGAGACAATGAAGGAAATTAAGATAAGTCAAGAAACATCTTAAAGAAAATTGTATGTGGGGAAACAAGTCATAGGGGGCGGCATTAGTAATACAAAAACTGAGTCCTTGCTACGTGCCCACAATTTTACCTGCATTATAGAATTATCCTCAAAACTAATGACAGCTGAGAAAACTGGGGCCTGCAGTGGAAAAGATGGCCCAGCATCTCCTCTCCTCTGTCCTCTGATTAACTCCTAGTGAGCAAGGACTCAGGACTATGTGAAATAGCATGCTATTAATGGAGACTGGAAACTGCACTCTATTTCAATACAGTCAGAAAGTTGTATTTTTATTCCCAGCTGATTTGTGTATGATTTTGGTCAGGTTTCCTCAGGTTTCTTTGATCGTGTCTACATTCGGATGTAATTTTCTTTAGCATTTTATGGCTCTAATTTTTATAATTTTAAAGGAATTAATTTCCTATTTTTGATATTCATCTGGGGCTCCTGTAACAGAAGTGGTGACCAGACAGAAAACATATTGGTTTCTAGACCCCTGCACACTTTAAACTTTTCGGGGCTCTCAAATCTAAAAACTTGTTCTTGTTGTAAAGGGTGAGCCTGAAGTCAGTTTTCTCACTTGAGAAAATCAGAAAAGATATATCTGTGAGAAGCTAGGCAGAAATCTAGAGAAAACTGGAAAAGGAGGGAAACGCACTTAGGATGTGGAAAGGAGGTCAATGGGAACCGCATCCTTCAGTCCAGTCTGGGGCAAAGATCAGTAATTTACACATGTCTCTCCTCTCACCTGCAATCCATTTGCACAGAGATCTGGGAAACACAACTACCACTGACTGCAGTACCACAATCCTCATCAAGAGAAAAATCCCATTAACAGAAAGGGAGGAGCCTGCAAGAATCATAAAAGGATGATCAAATCAGATTTGCATGGTTATCTAGCTTTGTCCCTGGAAAACTGACATTTTATAGAGAGCTGGAGGGAAGTTTCTTATATCAAGTAAAGCAGTGTTTCAGGAAATGTCCAGATTAATTTGACATCATTTCTCAGTAAATCTGTAGTAACACTGTTCTTTATACACAAGTAAGAACACGTTATAGAGGTTATTTTTTCTCCTAATGTCCTACCCTATGCTTAAATATGTATTTGTAATTCTGTAGATAATAAAAATACTAATTCATTTGTATTTTTCTCTCATCATTATTCTCTGCTTATCTGTTTATAACCAAGCTCTTCTGCTGGGTGTTTTATGTTCTTTGTCCTATATGTTCATATAGATTTAAGAACCAGGTAGTAGACCAAAACTATTTTAAGGGTCTTGTAAATCTCTCTCTCTCTCTCTTTCTTTTTTATCCCCTAGTGCAGTGTTCTCAAGTGGGAGTGATTTTTCCTTTGGAAGGCCATTTATTCTTATCTGGAGATAATTTGGGTTGTCACAACTCATGTCTGCTATTGGCATCTAGAGGGTAGCTGCCAGGGGATGCTACCAAACATCCTACAATGCACAGGACAGTCCTCCCCACCCCCACTCCCACACCCACTTTTAGCTTGTGCAAGAAATATCCAGCCCCAAATGTTTATGGTTCTATTGTTGAGAAAAACTGAGCTATAAAATCTTAAGATTAATAATAATGCACTTAATCAGCCAGTAACTGAGAAGAGTAGGAGTTAGGCATAAATTGCAAATTCAGAATGAGAGTAAAAGACTTTTGTTCTAAGATTCATGTAAGACCCCCAGAAATAACTCTAGGTCGGTAATTTAACTTGCTATGTAATAGAGACCAATATTTTAACTTGAGCTGATTGTCACTGTAAGAATTTTGACTTTAAGTCTGTAAATAGTTTTTTACTACTGTGAAAGTTTACCTGCATGCATTCTTGAATTCCTTCACTGCTGGTTATTCCCAACGACATGTGCTAGGTATCGAGGAGCCACAGAAACAGGATATGCCAGGTTCCGACCCTCATGAGGGCTAAAGTCTGGTCAGGGAACAAATCACTTAGCTACAGTTTGGGCGGGTGCTGGGAAGGAAGAAACACAGGATCCTAGGGGGATACACAGTGAATGGTGACCCCAAGATGGCAAATGTGGCATTTGAAGTTAGGCCTGAAGGGAGGTGGCTGTGATCCTTAGGTGGGAAGGAGCTTAGTGAATTCAAGTTACTGAATCTGGAGGGAGCATCAAACAAAAGAGGAAGGAAGTGAGCAGGGGCTCAAACATTCAGAGCTCTATAGTCCTCATTATATCTTTAATCTTGAATACATTTCCCCACATGTTTCCTGTTTGTTTGTTTCCTAATGACCTGTGGTATAAGTGCAGTAAAACGCAAAGAAAGAGCAGAACCTGGAGGGTTCTCATGATAAGCATTGGCTCTGACATTACATCTTCCATGTCCACTGCACTAGGATGGGTCTTACAAAATGAAATACTGACTAATAGGGTGTTTCTATTTGGAAGGGGAAGGCCAATGCACAAAGGAAGCATCCTTCCTGCCAGTTCCCTCACCCCCTGCTAAGAGGTAGAGGTAATGACAGAAAGAAAATATATTTCTAAAATAAGACAGGAACTCTCCACAAAAATTACTCAGTGACTATTGCTGTGATGACCAAGTACTGATTTCTTCTTCATACTTGGGAGAGGATTATTTCTTTGTATTAGTACCAGATAAACGAAGAAACCTCCAGAGAGAATGTACAGAAATTGCAGGCAGAGGAAATAAGGTGGAGAAATTTGAGAGCTGGCCACTCTCAATGTAGATCATCATCCAACAGAGTGAAAGAGGGTGGTCTAAATTCCTGAAGATTGTTTCTTTTGAAAAAGAAAAACATAAAATAAAATGTTTCTCCTCTGCTTTGTATATGAATTATGTGTAGCAGGGAGAGAAAATGTTGAGGCAGGGTTTCATATTTTCCAGGTAGCGTCCAATAAATTATTTAGGATTCTTTTCCGGAACTTTAATTACTGGGTCAATGGCAGGCACACTTTTAAGGATTTTAGTACCTATTTGCAAAATGTCCTCCATTAATCTCATAAAAATCCTTTAGAAGTGTGTGTCCAAGTATGCACTTTGTACTATCAGTAATATTGGGTATAATTTTCTTTTATCATTATTTTCAAATTCCATAGCTGAACAATGAGTAATATTTGACTTATTTGCTTTCTTGAGGAATTGAATACATTTTCATTAATATACTGGGTGGTTCTGATTTTTGATAATAATGAGTATTTTAATATTTAAATAATCAGAATTTGTTGTTAGAAGCCACACATTGACTTGTTCTAATAACTTGCGGATGTGATAGCACACATAGAATGTTTACACATTTATATAAAACTAATTATAAATTCATTTACCAACCTAAATAATTGAGTTTTATGAGATATGTATTTGGGAATATATTCTTATAAATTTGCCTTTCCTTTTCAGGAAGAGTTCATTCTCCTTACTTAAAGGTCGTAATAAGAACATAAAGAATTCCACCAAATTATTACCATGGACAACTCCAAAGAGCTTAGTCCCCAGATTTTTTTTTTCATTTTAATTAACATTTTACAAAGTATGAAATATACTGTGTTTGGGGGGGAACATTAGGATTTTTTCCTTCTCCATCATGGAGTACATGAATCTCAAGTGTTTTGTAATTCTTCTTGTGCTGATTTAAAACTATGATGTACACAGAAAAGCCATGTTTTAATCCTGATCCAATTTTTTGAGGCCAGACGAAATTTTTTATTTTATGCTGTATGGCAGGGGTCACATTTCATTTTTTTCTATATGGTATCCTGTTATTGCAGCACCATTGATTGGATTTTTGTTGTTGTTTGTTTGTTCATTTGATTTGGTGAAGTGTATGGGCTGGGAATTGAATCCAGGTCTTTTGCATGGCAGGCAAGATTACTGCCCCTGAACTACCCTCTCCCCTCCTTGTCCCCAGACCTATTATTTAGGGTGGGCAACTTTGATTGGATTATTTCCATGGAGTTGTAACACACACAGTTGTGGTAGTGACCTTTTGATTAGATGGAGATGTGACTCCACCCATTCTAGATGGGTCTTGATTAGGTTACTAGAGTCCTTTGAAAGGGGAAACATTTTGGAGAAACCTCAGATGCTGATGCTTGGAGAACAATTGATTCAGAGCTGATCGAGACATGGATGGTTGGAGATGCCTGGATTGCTGATAGAGAGAGCAGATGCCCAGAGACAGGCAAGCCTAGCAGATATTGCCATGTGCCTTCCCATGAGACGATAATCGCGTCAGAACCTGGAGAGAGCAGGAGAATGCCAAGAGATGAAACCCAGCCCTGGAGAAGCCAAGCAATAAACCCCAACAGGAAACAAAGGCTGAAAGCAATGGAGCCCAGGAGCAAAGGACCAGAAGATACCAGCCACATAACTTACCAGTTAACAGAGGTGCTCTGGATGGCATCAGCCTTTTTTAAGTGAAGGAAACTTCTTGTTGGTACCTTAATTTGGACATTATCACAGCTTTAGAACTATAAATTTGTATCATAATGGATTCCCTGTCTATAATTGGGGGAAGTCCCCCAGAGGCTCCGTCTTCATGGTCCATGGGGCTGACTTTCCAGTCTCTTGAGCAATACTTCAAAAACAATCTTTGGAGTGGAGGAGAGAGCTGGGTTACAGATAGGAAGGAGTAGAAGAGGCCGTTCTAATCATTTTCAGATTGACTGACTTCCAGGGTGTTGATGACTCCATTGATGTTTTTTTCTGGACCAGACCATGGACAAACTTGAAAGTACTGAGGAAATAGGCAGGGAAGTTGGCAGCAGCTAGGGGCTTGGAGAGCTGGGACACAATACCATACTTGGCAAATCTCAGGGGCTGTCATACAAGGGGCACCATCTTCCAGAGCTCTCTAAATGCACTTATGAACAACAAATTGCCAGGAAAACTCTGCTGGATCTATGTGCTTTTCATGAGGGAGATGTAACTCTTAAGTGGGAGAAGGAGAAGGGGAGGTGGCCAGTGTTGTTGTGGGAAACCATGGGGTCTAGCCCCTTCAGTTGTAGTGGAGCATGGTGTCCATGAGGAGTGTGGAATCAGCAGGCAGCTTATTAAGGCCCATATTTGTAGTATAAAACCAGTTGCTCAGGCTGGACAGAGGAAGGGTGACAAGTCTCTGAGCTATTTGGTCTTCCCAAAGCCCTTGGTGATGCCAAGGTTGTCAGCTGCAATCATCTCACCATTGACACATGATGGTGAATTCTGAGAATAAGGTGGGGGTGAAGAAAGGCAGATCCCATTTGAGCAATATGATGAAGGCAGTGAGATAAGGTCATGAGCAGGCACATGATATTCTGGTTGGCCAATGAGGCAATACTGACTTGGTGAACTTAGTAAGCTGATGGGATGGGAGTTACTAAGGCTATCAATGCTGGTCAATGTGCAGGGCAAGCCAAGGAGCATCTACCACACTCAGGTACTTTGAGGAGGACTGTTCCCCAAATCCCTCCTCATTAACAATTTGGTATAATCCTCTGGTCTCAGTCACAGAGGAACTTACATCTGGTCTTAGAGAACAGGAAGACAAGTTTGATCAAGCTATAGGTGAAGAGCGGGGCATTCTCCTTGCCTTGCTGGCGAGTTGCAACCAGCACTCCAAGACGTGGAGTTCCACTGTCTGTCCTGACATGGACAATGAGTTTCAGTGGGTGCGGCAGTGGCCTGGGAGCAGTAGACAAAGGGGAAACCAGACAAGTTGTGGTGGGCAAGAGAGGCGGGGCTGGCAGAGAAGAGCACATAGTTCTCCAGGTTGAAGCAAGCTCCAGGTGTTTTACTGTTCATTGCTGACCAAGGTTCTGTATATCTATAATTTTTAAACATCCAAGTTTAAGTTATATTTTTGTACTTTTTGTAAAGCTAACTGAACCTTTTGCTAGTTTACCCTTTTACAAATAATACCCTCCTATTTTATTAGTCAAGATTCGCCAGGAAAACAGAATCAACAGGGTATACACACACACACCCACATATATAATGTAAATATGCGATTTTTTGGTAAGAATTGGCTCACAACTGTGGGGAAGGACAAGTCTAAATTCCATAGGGCAGGCTGCAAGCTAGGAACTACAAGATTCGATTTTCTTTTTCTTCTCATCATAGCACAGTGCAGTTTCTTTTTGTACAATGTACTTCTCCCCAGTGAAGGTTTTCAATGAACGATGAATACCCCGGAGAAACGGGCTGACTTAATTAGAGATGGAAATTCTCCTTTCTAACTGCTGAAATCATCACTTCTCCTTTTACAGCCTTCAACTGAATGGATGACATTTCTTTCATGGTTGAAAGCAATCACTTCAGTTGAGTGTAGATCTAATCAGCCATAGATTAATCAACTTAATGATGAGTTAAATCCACAAACATCCTCACAATAATCATCAAGCCAGTGCTTCCTTCACCAAACAAATGGACACCATACCCCAATAAATTTTGTACATGAAATTAACCATTATAGTTGAATATACTTATATAATTACTAGCTGGAAACTTATTAAAAATGAAATTTTTAAATGGAGGGAGAAACCACTTTCAAAAACATTTGATGAATCCTGATTTTGTCAAACAATATGTACTCAGTAAGCTTCACCCAATCAAGATATCCTATGACCAATTTGAGTTTGATCAAATTGATCTTGATCAAATTTCTTTTAGTCAAATCATGTAGAATTTTTGTTTTACCAAGTGCCTATATCCCATCTCCTTAAACTCAGAAGTAAATCACCCAGGAAGCAAGACATCTGACTCACTGCTTCTCATTTTCCCAAATCACTGTAATGATCATTTGCATTTTGATTTAAATGCCACCTTTAACTCTAAAGACAGGGTAAAAAATTATTAGAAAAATAGAAATTTAAATGATGATCAAGAAGTTACGATTATATCAGATCTTAGACTACAGTGGAAAAAGACAGCGATTTTTATAGTAGGGAAGGATGTATATTCAAATACGGAGGAGATGGGACTAGAATGCAAGACCCCAGAACCTCACACATGCATTTGCTATTTGGTTGTAATTTGCCTGAGCCAGGACTGGGGAGTGTTTGTAGTTGGTTACTTATGGAAATTAGGAACAAATCAGTGACAGAAAGGACTGTCCACCAGCTGGTCCTCTAATACAGAAACCTAATCAGGGTAAAGTTTCAAGCATCCTAATATAAAGGCACCCCAGAGGCTTCTCTTCAGAGACACTTAGAGTTGGCTGGTCTCTGGAGACCTCAGAAAGCTACAGCTGCCCTCCTGAGAGCCAGGGAATCCAGACCTTCTGACCTGACTTGTCATTTTTTTCAATGCTGGTGAGACTATTTATAGACTATCCAGGTAAGTACAGAACTGAGTAAATGAATTTGCACTTCTTTCTATTAAAAATGAGAAAGAATTTTAATTTAGCACTCATCAGGCTGAGACTTTCTCAAGTAGATGGTAGCATGCCTTGCTAATTAAAATTATGTAATTAATTTCAGTTTACTTAAAAGTATAGAATGCTAATTTATACTATTAATATGAATTTTATAAATTAATATGATCTTTTCTGTTATTTTATGATCTTTGTATGTATGAATTGTGAATTTCTTGATAGGCAGTCCCAGATATTATGCAGTCCTATCATGGCATATCAAAAAGTTAATTGAAAACCTTGTAGAATGTGCAAAATGACACCTCTTTAGAAACTTAAAGTTGCAGCTTTGGTCTTTCAAGGGTCCAGTGACAACCCAGGAATTGGTGACGGTGGTAGAAATGTGACATTGCTGAGCACATTGAATTTGAAGTACCAGAAGTGAGAGGATTCACTGCACTTGCTCTGGTTTATAAGTGGCAGTTCTGAATATCTCCAGTCATTTACTTTAAAGTACAATATATTAGATGACACTGGGGTAGTCATTTTATTTGGGGAGTTGATTATTTCCAAATGGTTATGGCCCTTTGATAGTAGTCTAATATGATGATGGAATATATTGTTCTTCTATTATGAACAATGTGGAGCCTTTACATGAAGTTTAGCTTAGTGTGCTGATAGCAAAGAGAAAAGGAGATTCAGTTATTAAAATTTTCAGAACAAAAGATGTAGTTGAAGATGAATGTAACGCTAATCAATTATTTTGTATCAGAACAGGACTTTGTCATAAAATAAAATAAAGGTCTTTCAGTGACTTATTTTGGTTTATGTAGATATTCTGCATATCTGCAGTAATTTTTCTCAGGTTATTCTAGCTCAGGTAGCAAGAAGAGCATTTCTGTGCATGAATGCTGAAAGTTAAGTGTAGAGAACTGTTCCCACTTCTCAGTTTCCACGTTAACTATACCTTACCTCATAATGGAAATTTTCTGTTGATATTCATGTCTGTAAACTTCTGATGAAAGACACATTACCTTCTTTATAGCTCTACCAAAAGAGATAGTCCCTGTTAGACTGTATATGATTCCAAATAATATGCTTATTCTGATATGTCTTAATATTGATCATTTCTATTGACCTTATGAGAAGTGAAAATTTAGCTCTTTTCTCTTATAACATTTTTATTGTCCTGGGAGTTTTAAGTGTCATTTGCCTGGTTTTCTCTATACCCATAGCAAACTTATTCCCAAACTCTTTGACCTGAAAAGTCTTCTCAAGATTTATAGACACAGTAGTTAATCCTTCAGATTCACCTAGAGATCATTTCTCCTTCTTCAGGTTGAGGGAGGAAACAGCTTTCCACTGTGGCTGGACTTTGGTGCCTCACTCCCTTGCTGTGTCCTGGTCACCCTGCTGACACTGTGAGTAGCCTCCTCATTAAAGGGTCCTGAACTATCTGCATTAGATTCTATTTCCTGTTGTCCTGATTAATAAAATTGATTTTTAACCTTTTAAACTTTTTTTTTACTTTCTGCATTTCATTTTCTTAATCTTCTATCGAAGATTTTATTTTTTGCTATAGTATTTTTAATTTACAAAATGTTTTGTTCCTTTTCAAAGTCCCTTAATTTTTTATAGGATGATTTGTTTTTTTTCTTGAAATAAAATGCATATAAAGTAAAATTCATCATATCAAACATTTTCAGTGTACAATTCAGTGGGTATATTCATAATGTGCAACCATCACCACTGATTTCAGAACATTTTTATTATTCCCCAAAGTAGCCCCATACCTATTCGTACTCACTGCCCATTCCCCCTTCCTTCCAGGCCCCGTCAGCAACTAATCTATTTTCAGTCCCTGTGAATTTGCCTATTCTGGATATCTCATAAAATTGTTATTATACAACATGTGGTCTTCTGTGTTTGTCTTACTTCATTTAGCATAATGTTCTCAAATCCTTGTTGCCTATGTTAGTAGCTCATCCTTTTGATATCTGGTTACTATTCTATTGTATGGATATACTACATTATATTCATTCATCCATTAGTTCCTGGACATTTGAGTTGTTTCCACTCTTGTTAGTTTTAAAAATTATTTTTACCATCACTGTAACTTTGGCAAGTTATAAAACTGTTAATTGTCTTAATTTCCTCACTTATACAATGAGATACTAATGGTAAACCAACCTCACAAAGTTATGAGGAAGAAAATGAGATCAGAGTAAAGCACTTGTATATTACTTTTCTAGGGCTGCCATAACAAATTTCCACAGAGTGGCTTAAAACAACAGAAGTTTATTCTCTCATAGTTCTAGAAACCTGAAGCCCAAGATAAAAGTTCATTTCCTCTGAGGCTCTGAGGGAATATCCACCCATTCCTTGCCTATCCCCTAGCTTCTGGTTTCTGCCTGCAAACATTGGGGTTCCTTAGCTTGTGGCAACAAAACTCCACCCCTGCCTTCAAATTCACATGACCTCCCTATGTCTCTTCGTCTCAAATCTCCCTCTCATACAGACACCAGTCTTTGTATTTGGGGCCCATCCTGAAGGAAATAATCTCATCTTCAGATCCTTAATTACATCTGCAAAGACCTTATTTCCAAATAAGATCACATTCAGAGTTACTGGAGGTTAGGACGTTTATATTTCCTTTTTGTGAGACACTATTCAACC
Organism: Myrmecophaga tridactyla; assembly: GCA_004026745.1. Classification (NCBI taxonomy): domain Eukaryota; kingdom Metazoa; phylum Chordata; class Mammalia; order Pilosa; family Myrmecophagidae; genus Myrmecophaga; species Myrmecophaga tridactyla. The sequence continues at coordinate 6,615 of PVIY010042924.1, read as the reverse complement.
CACTACAATTTGGAAACAGGCCTGGCTTACAAAAGTGCCACATAACACAACTGCATTTTCATTTCCACTGTGCTACAAACAACATCATATATTTAAAAAATAATTGAAAAGAGACCAAATCATCCTTCTAGATTCAGTTTCTAAATATGATACATCTCATTTCTAATCTTCAAATATTCTTAGAATGTGTATGATTCTGTATTTTACACAATCATAGCTTACAAAATAGTTGAAAGTTCAATACAAACAACTTATTTTTTCCTGAACCATGACAGTAAGTCGTAGCCATAAACACAATGTATGGATTTATCTGATTTTTGTATCTTTTTGCTATTTTCTCATGTGTTATTTTATCTAATTAATTTCCCACTTCCTTTAGTTTGTCTGCTTTCTTTGTTTTGTTGCTAGAAAGATAAAATAGTACTTTTTTATTTTTGAAATTAAAACTCAATAGCTTTTGAGTTTAATTTCTTTTCTCAACAATGTATTTCAAAGCTTTCACTCCTTTGCAGTTTTTAGTTTCTATTACAGAAAAGCTTCCCCAAGAGTCTTCTCTACATCATGGAGTATAATATCTGGACAATATTTTTTCATTCTTCTCCTCCAAATACAGTCTCTAATTCTACTCTTAACAATCTCATCTTGCATTATTATATTACTAATTCTTCACTCATCCAGTCAAATTTGTGAATTGATTCATTAAGGGTGTATCTTTTATTCTCAACTGAGAATATGACATAGTTTCAAAAAACTGGTGTTCACAAATATTCAGAGTTCAACTCAGAAGTTCACCTTCCCTTTGACTCTTAAGTCTGATATTGATGTTCACTTTCCTTTGCTCCATAACTTTTCACCCTTGGGGACCCCATGTCACCCTTCTTTTATTCACCCTCCAATTAAGCAAGATCTGGTGTTACTTAATCTTTTGTTTAATTTTTTGAAAGTTGTCTTTGGGGGAACTTACTCTTAAAATGGAATGTTATCCTAAAAATGATACTGAAGGAATTATTATGAAAATTTGGGGCATGACTAGAGGAAATATGTGCCAGAGATATTCAATTTGAAAAGGCAAAATTGGTAACTGGAAATAAATGGAGATGAGGAAATAGTAGGAATCAGATCTGCCATTAGTTTAAGTTCCTGTAGGTGGCAGATATTGAGTAGGGCTTTCTGAAGGAGGTCAAACTTTCACTGAGGTTTACGGATAAGAAACAGTTTACCACATAAATGTTGGAAATGCTCTAATTCTCATTAAATCCTTGCTCTCTGCGGAGAGAACATACAGGTAACCAGATGCACTAGATGCACAGAGTCCAGGAAATCTATAAACCAGTCATTTCCTTCAGGTTCAAATTCACAGTGACATAAATGCTTTTTTGTTTTTTTTTTTGGTTTTGTTTCTGCATTTTTGGGGGGGTGAGGGCTTCCTTGGTTTGTCTCATTGCTATTTCCAGCTCCTCAACTGAACCTTCAGTCATAATGATTGTTTTACTTTGCCAGCTGCCAGAATGCAATATACCAGAAATTTTTAAATAGGGGAATTCAATCAGATGCTAGTTTACAGTTCCAAGGCCGAGAAATGTCCCAATTAAAACAAGTCTAAAGAAATGTCCAATCTAAGGCATCTAGGGAAAGACACCTTGGTTCAAGAAGGCTGATGAATTTCAGGGTTTCTCTCTCAAGTGAGAAGGCACATGGCGGACACAGTCAGGGTTCCTCTCGCATCTGGAAGGGTACATAGCTAACACGACATCATCTGCTAGCTTTCTCTCCTGGCTACCTGTTTCTAGAAGCTCTCTGGAAGACATTTTTCTTCTTTATCTCCAAAGGTCACTGACTGGTAGACTTCTGCTTCTCGTGGCTATGTCATTCTGCTCTGATCTCTCTGAATCTCTTTCATTCTCCAAAATCTTTCCTCTTTTACAGGACTCCAGAAACTTATCAAGACCCACCCAAATGGGTGGAGACATATTATCACCCAATCCAGTTTAACAACCACTTTTGATTAAATCATATCTCCAGGGAGATGATCTGATTACAGTTTCAAACATGCAGTATTGAATAGGGATTATTCTGCCTTTACAAAATGGGATTTAGATTAAAACATGGCTTTTCTAGGGGACATATATCATTTCAAACCAGCATAATCATCTGGGCCATTTCTTTCCATTTTAGCCATTTCTCTTAGTATTTGAATTTTTAACTCAACTTTCCTGGGGCCTTTCCCTTGTCTCATTCAGTTCTATTTAAGACAGGCCTTGATGAAATTATGGAGGATGGGTTGGGGGGGCAAGTGGAGGGAAGGAGAGGGGATTTTTAAGAGTGCAAATGAAAGCTAAACATAAATTTCATCTTAGAAGTTGGGAAATTTTCCTTTAAAAAAATTAAAGTTAGGGCAGGCAACGGTGACTCAGTGGCAAAGTTCATGCCTGCCATGCCAGAGACCCGGCTTCGATTCCCAGTGTCTGACCATGCAAAAAAAAAAAAAAAAAATTGAAGGTAAGTTATAGAAGGGACATATTCCAAGGTGTGTGTGTGTGTATTTTATTTATGCTATAAAAGAAGAGTAACATTCCTTTTCTTTCTCCTCAGAGATTTCTATCATACATACTGCAGGATTTCCAAAAATAACCTGCAAGTCTTCAGTGAAAGGTTTTGATTTCCTGAAAGAGGTATCTGGATTCTAAGATCATATAAGTCACTCAAAGACCTAGAAATGGCATTGCTTAAAAGCCAAATCCACTGGTGCAAAGAAGATATTCTGATGTTACTGGAACACATGCAGAATAACCTTCCATCTAATGACAAATACAACTTTAAAACAACCCAGTATCATTTGGATTGGGAAAAAGTAGGTTTTAAAGAGTTTCCTGGAGAAATGTGCAAAGTCAAATGGTTAGAGTTTTCTCATGATTTGAAGAAGCTTCACAGCTTCACACGTTAACGGAATTAGTCCTGGAGGCTCAAGAACTTGTGAAAAATCGTCACAAAAGCAAAAAACACAAAAAACATCCAGATTTTCCCAAGAAGCCCTTGACTCTTATTTCCGCTTCCACAAAGAGAAGTGCTCTGAGTTCCCCCAAATGCACCCTGAGCTGAAAAGCAGGAGCTCCTTGTCTAATACAAGGAGCTCCCAGAGCAGATGACGCTGAAAAATGTTGAAGATTTCCAGAAGGAGAAACAGGAATTTAAGGAAAACTTGCTCAATTCAGGGAAAAACACCCTGATATATTCCAGAATTCCAAGATACCTGATATCCCCAACAAGCACCAAGCCCAAACTGAAAAGAGTTTTCAGGAAAATGTGAAAGAAATGAGGTCCCTTCCAGAACCTAATGAGTTTTGCAATTAGATGAAATTCTATGGAAAGCCCATGAAGCCTCCAATAAATGGATACCACAAGTTCCATGAGGATTTGTGGGTGAAAAGTGACTTGCACCATATGTCAGAGAGAGAGAGAGAGCTCATGGTGGAGATTGGAAGACACTGGCAGCGCATCCCCAAGTGCCTGAAGAATCAATATGAGAAACTTGCTGAGAATCTGCAGCAACGGTACAAGGTGGACATGGATCGTTGGCTCAAGAGTTTTTCTCCCAAGGAATATGCTGCCTATAGAGAATCCACCTCTGCTAAGCGCAAGAATATGGATGTGATGGGAGGCAGTTTGGCTGTTGCCAAACTCTTCAGCAAGAAAGTTTAGGTGAATGACATTGTTTGGAGAGTTTATGTCCAAGTTCTGCACTAATGCTTAACTTAGAGCTACTAATATTTATTATGTTGATACTTAGGTATGATTGACTGAGCACTACAGAAAACATTTTTCCTTAAAATTAACAAGGATGCATGTGTGCATCAGGGCTCAGCCTATTGAGTTGATTTTCCCCATTGCTTGAGAGAATATTAGGCCCCAGATGGGGAATTTTACTATTTAATATTTCCTCCTATCTCCCCAGCCCCCCAAGGGAATTTTGCAAATACATTTTTATTCTCTGCCTAAACTACCCTGGGATGTATTGGGGCATAACATTAACTTGTACAAAACAGTATGATCTCATGCCCTATTCAAGAGTTCATGTAATTATGGTAGTCAAACAAACTGATTATACAAGTTAAATTGGGTAATCTGATTTAAAGAAGAAATTTTCAGGTTATATATATGTTAATAGAATAAAATTAAAAAATAAGACTCTACATTACAAACAGTGAACTCTACCGTAAAATAAGAAGCTGAAGTTAGTGTATATTCAATTAATATTGTTTCATAAATTTAAACAAAGCTACCATACTGATGAAATGTTAATGATGTGGGAAACCGCGTGTGTGAAAAGGAACTTTGTATTTTCTGTATGATTGTTCTGTAAACTTACAGCTTCTCTAATGAAAAAAGAATAATATTTAACAATTCAAATATTTATCCTTCATTTTCTCAGAAGGTAGGGAGAGAGTTTTTGCTGTCTAGCCTAAGGTAGATTTGGAAGAGAATGTTATTTTCAGGGATCTGTGCAGAAGTTGTTTGAAAATAACTACCATTCCTGATTTTAATTTCTAAAGTGAGAATATGGTCCAAAATTAAATAGGGACTTAGTAGGGAAAGACGGACTTTCAAATAATTATGAAGTGGAAGCAGGGTGAGAAGAGGGAAAATGGAGGCTCAGCAAGAGCTTTGGGATTCCATATATAGCAGATGGCCGATTCCATCCTCACATAGAGGTCCTGTGCGGTGCACTTAGGGATGCTGTATCCCAGGCAGCAGGCTCCCTGCCTCCCCTCTCGAACCCTGGTCTATCACTCCTAGGTCAGCTTGCGGATTGAGACACTGAGCATTTCAGTGGTAATGGTGTGGACTGAGAACCAGAGGGCCCTTCTTGAATGACCTCCACTACTTCAGCTGTTTTGCAGAGCCCTGTAATTGGGAAGGAAGAATTAGATACATCAAGGTTGAGAAGGGATTGAAGTAATAGGAGATGGAATTGGTTTTTATTTGATTTTCATAAGATAAATTGACATTTGCTGCATTCTCCAGTTTGTGGAGTTATATTCACACCCTTAAACCTAACTGTGAGGGTTTTCTTGAAGCATCTTCACTACAACAGTGATATAATCATTGTGATAAAAACTTTGAGCCCAGAAAGAGTAGCTGTCTCCTCTTTGTCCTTTTTCTGCAGGAGTGAGTCAGCACAGTTGCACATACCCAGAGCTTTGTTCATGGCCCATAGCTGGACTGATAGACAGGCTCAGCCATTTCCAACCTAACAGGCAATACTCTGGGGGGCAGCTGTAATTTCTCCTCCATTCGTAGTCATCAATGGGTAAGCTTTACCCATTGACCGATCTATGGTTTCTTTTTAGGGAACTTTGATAAATAAATGTGTCCTTATAAGAGATCAAATATGTACATGTAAAAACTAAATATGTTAGATTGTAAAGAACTATATAGACATCAAAGTATAGAAAAACTATGTCTATAAACTATATCTCCATATCAGCATGCTGATAGAGTAGTAAGTCTTCATATGAAATGTGTATTTTCACCTATATTCAGTACATTCCAGGTTGCATTCAACGTGTTTATTATTGGATTGATACCTGAATGTTTGAACTTCTGCTTTTACCCATTTTATTAGCCTTTTCATTAATTTTATGATGAAAGTATCTTATATTCCCAACAAAAAATACTTTGAATGATCTCAGTTTTATTAAAAGTATAAGAGTTGTTTATACAAACAGTCACTGGATTTATCTATTTTCTTATTCCAAAGATATTCTGGCAGACAATATTCTCACAAAAAAACTATGTCTTAAACGAAACGCAAATATATATATATACACACACATACACACACATATGATTCTTTTTCTTTCTGTTTATTTTGTCTTTGCTTGTATTAGACACAAGTCTTCGAATCTGAGGCAAATAGGTCACTGAATTGGCATTGTCCAAAGATCTCTATAGATTGGGACAATGATGAAAGAAGAAGGAGGAGGTATAATATAAAAAAATGGATTCAAAGTATGAATGCTAAATCACTTTATTGATATTCCTTCTAGCCTCCAGTGTTTTGGAGCAGGTAGAAGGTAAAATCTGGGATAGTGGAATGGTAGCCCATGACAAACCCTGGAATCTGTTCTGTAACTACTTGTTGAAGTGTGCTTTGAAAATGATTGCTTTTCCTTTCTTTGCTTTGTATATATGTTATATTTTCAACAAAACACATAAAATATAATTACTGTTTTTACTCTTACTACCATAATTATTATTACTTTATATTTACTGAGGGAGGACCAGGCTAATTTTACTGCTGACTTTGATTATTATTCTCCAATTTGAAATGTACCAAAATTGTCAGAGACCTTGACATTCTCTCTCTTCCTTCTATATTCCAAGAAAATGCATGGATTCCTCCCATTTGTCTGTCTGTTTAAGGATTTGAACGTGGGTTTGTAGATTTCTAAAGGTATTCTGCTGTCCTGAGCCCATATTTCCTGTTAAAACACATACCACCAGACACGATGTAAAACCCCTGTCCATCAGGATTTAATGACACTATCTTTTAACTATTTTCATCTTTCTACAGTGTATATTTCCTTCGATCATGAAAAAACAAAATGAAACAAA
>PVIY010042923.1:0-20648 GCA_004026745.1 Myrmecophaga tridactyla | reverse complement strand
ATAATGGGGGAAAACTTCCCAACCCTCATAAAGGACATAAATATACAAGTCAAAGAAGCCCAATGAACTCCAAACAGAATAAATCCAAATAGGCCTTCCCCAAGGCATACACTAATCAGTCTGTCAAATGTTGAAGAGAAGCAGAAAATCCTGAAAGTGGCAAGAGAAAAACAATCTACTACATACAAGGCAAATCCAATAAGACTGAGTTCAAACTACTCAAAGAGCACCCTGGAGGTAAAAAGCAGCGGTATGATATATTCAAGATCCTGAAAGAGAAAGACTTCCAGCCAAGAATTCTGTACCCAACCAAATTGTCCTTTGAAATTGAGGGAGAGATTAAAGCTTTCACAGAGAAAGAAGTCCGAAAAGAATTTGTCAACAAGAGACTGTCCCTACAAGAAATGCTAAAAGGAGTTCTGCCAGCTGAAAAAAAAAGACAGGAGAGGGAGGTCTGGAGGAGGGCACAGAACTGAAGAGTACCAGTAAAGGTAATTTAAAGAATACAAAGAGAAAGAGAGAAAAGAATATATAGATCTCACAAATAAAATAAAAAAGATAAGATGGTGGAATCAAGAAATGCATTCTCAGGAATAATTTTGAATGTTAATAGACTGAACTCCCCAATTAAAAGATACAGACTGGCAGAACAGATAAAAAAATATGATCCATCTATATGCTATTATGAGTCTATTTACAAGAGACTCATTTTAGACCCAAGGATACAAATAGAATGAAGCTGAAAAGATGGAAAAAGATATTCCATCTAAGCTGTAACCAAAAGAAAGCAGGAGTACCTATACTATCAGACAAAATAGATTTTAAATGCAAAAATATCATAAGAGACAAGGAAGAACACTACATATTAACAAAAGGGACAATTCACCAGGAAGAAATAACAATCATAAATTTTATGCTCCCAATCAAGGAGTTCCAAAGTAGATGAGGCAAATATTGGCTTGGATTAAATGGACAATTTCCTACAAACACATGAACAACTCATATTGACTTGAGGAGAAATAGAAGACTCAACAATCCAATCACAGGTAAAGAGATTCAATCAGGCATCAAAAATCTTCCTACAAAAAAAAGCCCAGGGCCAGATGGCTTCACAAGGGAATTTTACCAAACATTCTAAAAAGAACTAACACCATTTCTGCTCAAACTCTTCCCCACAAATTATGGAAATTAGAACACTACCTAACTCGTTTTATAAGGCTAACATTACTCTAATGCAAAAACTGGATAAAGATACCACAAGAATGGAAAACTATAGGCCAATCTCCCTAATGAATGTAGATGCAAAAATTCTCAAAAAAAAATACTCGCAAATTGAATCCAACAGCACATTAAAAAGAAATATACACTATGACCAAGTGGCATTTATTCCAGGCATGCAAGGCTGGTTCAACACAAGAAAACCAATCAATGTAATATAGCACATTAACAAATTGAAAGGGAAAAAAAAATCGCATGATCATTTTGACTGGCACTGAAAAAGCATTTGACAAAATTCAGCATCTTTTCCTGATAAAAACACTTCAAGAGGTAGGAATTGAAGGAAACTTCCTCAATATGATAAAGGACATATATAAAAAATCTACAACTAGCATCATACTCAATGATGATAAAATGAATGCTTTCCCCTCCTGTTCTAGTTTGCTAGCTGCCAGAATGCAATATACCAGAATGGCTTTTAAAAGGGGAATTTAATAAGTTTCTATTTTACAGTTCTAAGGCTAAGAAAATGTCCCAATTAAAACAAGTCTATAGAAATGTTCAATCTAAGGCACCCAGGGACAGATACCTTGCTTCAAGAAGGCCAATGAAGTTCAGGGTTTCTTTCTCAAGTGAGAGGGGCACATGACAAACACAGAGTTTCTCTTTCATCTGGAAAGGCACATGGTGAACAGGGTCAGGGTTTCTCTCTCATCTGGAGGGGCACGTGGGGAACATGGCGTTATCTGCTAGCTTTCTCTTCTGGCTTCCTGTTTCATGAAGCTCCCCGGGAGACATTTTTCTTCTTCATCTCCAAAGGTCACTGGCTGGGGGACTCTGCTTCATGGTGCTGCAGCATTCTCTGCTCTCTGAGAATCTCTCATTCTCCAAAATATTTCCTCTTTTATAGGACTTCAGAAACTAATCAAGACCCACCCAAATGGGTGGAGACACATCTCCCCTAATCCAGTTTAACAGCCACTCTTGATTGGGTTACATCTCCAGGGAGGTGATCTAATTACAGATTCAAACATACTGTATTGAATAGGGATTATTCTGCCTTTAAGAAGATGGGATTTTGAGTAAAACATGGCTTTTCTAGGGTACATACATCATTTCAAACCAGCACATCCCCTAAGATTGGGAATGAGGCAAGGACGCCCACTGTCACCATTTTTGCTGGTTAGAAAAGGTTTATGTACCCTAGAAAAGCCACGTTTTAATCTTAATCAACCTTGTGGGAGTAATGGTTTCTTCTAATCCCTATTCAGTACTGTATGTTTGAAACTTTAATTAGAATATCTCCCTGGAGATGTGACTCAATCAAGAGTGGTTGTTAAACTGGTTGTTAAACTGGATATTCCAGGTGGGTCTTGATTAGTTTACTGGAATCCTATAAAACAGGAAATATTTTGGAGAATTGGGGAGATTCAGAGACAGCAGAGAAGAACGACATAGCCATGAGAAGTAGAGTCCACCAGCCAGTGACCTTTGGAGATTAAGATGGAAAATGCCTCCCAGGGAGCTTCATGAAACAGGAAGCCAGAAGAGAAAGCTAGCAGATGATGCCACGTTTGCAATGTGCCCTTCCAGCAGAGAGAGAAACCCTGACTGTGTTCACCATGTGCCTTCTCACCTGAGAGAGGAACCCTGAACTTCATTGGCCTTCTTGAATTAAGGTATCTTTCCCTGGATGCCTTAAACTAGACATTTCTATAGGCTTGTTTTAATTGGGACATTTTCTCTGCCTTAGAACTGTAAACTAGCAACTTATTAAATTCCCTTTTTAAAAGCTGTTCCATTTCTGGTATATTGCATTCCAGCAGCTAGCAAACTAGAACATCACTACTATTCAACATTATATTAGAAGTTCTAACTAGAGCAATTAAGCAAGAAAAAGAAATAAAAGGCATCCAAGCCAGAAAGAAAGTAATAAAACTTTCATTATCTACAGATGACATGATCCTATATTTGGAAGATACTGAGCAATCTATGACAAAGCTACTTGAGTTAATAAGCACATTCAGTGAAGTGGTAGGGTACAAGATTAAGGCACAAAAATCAGCAATGTTTCTATAACAAGCAATGACCTAACCAAGGAGGCTATTAAGAAAAATAAATTCCATTCACAGAGGACACCTACCTCACACCCTATACGAAAATTAGCAACTAAAAGAATCAAGTATCTAGGAATAAACTTAAGTAGGGATGTGTCATGGTCAACTTTATGTGTCAACTTGGCCAAGTGGTGGTACCTGTTTGGGCAAGTGCTGGCCTGTCTGTTGCAATGAGGACATTTCATAGAATTAGTTCATGATCATGTCAGCTGCATCCACAGCTGATTCCATTTGTGATCAGCCAGGGGGAGTGTCTTCTCATAATGAGTGATGATCAGTCTAATCACTGGAAGCCTTTTAAGGAGGATTCAGAAGAGACAGGCTCTCTTCCTGCTTCAGCCGGCAAGCCTCTCCTGTGGAGTTCGTCTAGACCCTCCTTTGGAATTGTCAGCTTCACAAAATTCCTGCGGATTTTGGACTCTGTGTTCCCGTGGTCACATGAGACACTTTTATAAATTTTATATTTGTGAGTGTTCCCTGTTGATTCTGTTTCTCTAGAGAACCCTAACTAATAGAGGATGTAAAGGACCTATAAACAGAAAACTACAAACTACTGCTAAAATAAATAAAAGAACATCTAAATAGGTGGAAAGGCATCCCATGTTCATGAATAGGAAGGTGAAATGTCATTAAGATGACAATTCTACCCAAATTGATCTATAGATTCAACACAATACCAATCAAAATTCCAACAATCTGCTTTGAAGACTTGAAAAAGCTAAATTGGTAAATTTATTTGGAAAGAGCATGAACCCTGATTAGCCAAAAAGATCTAAAAAAAGATTAACAAAGTGAGAGGACTTACACTTCCTGATTTTAAAACTTGTTATAAAGCCACAGTGGTCAAAACAGCATGGTATTGGCACAAAGAAGGGCATACTAATCAATGGAATCAAGTTGAAAATCCAGAAATAGACCCTCAGATCTATGGCCAATTGATCTTCAACAAGGCCCCCAAATCCACTGGACTAGGACAGAACAGTCTTTTCAAGAAATTAGGATGGGAGAACTGAATATCCATATCCAAAGGAATGAAAGAGGACACATACCTCACACCCTATACAAAAATTAACTCAAAGTGGATCAAGGACTGATATATAAGAGCCAGTACTATAAAACTCCTAAGCAGAAAATATAGGAAAACATCTTCAAGACCTAGTCATAGAAGGTAGCTTCTTAGACCTTACACCCAAAGTACAAGCAATGAAAAAAAAAATAGACAAATGGGAACGTCTCAAGATTGGACACATTTGTGCTTCAAAGGACTTAGTAAAAAAGGTGAAGAAGGAGCAAACACAGTGGGAGAAAGTATTTGGAAACCATATGTACTGGTTTAAAACTGTTATATACCCCAGAAAAGCCATATTATCTTAATCCAATCTTGTGGTGGCAAACCTATTGTTGGGTAGGACCTTTTGATTTTATCATTTCCGTGGAGATGTGACCCCGCCCATTCAAGGTAGGTCTTAAACCATGATAAAGTTTGCTAAATTTGCCAGAATGCAAAATACCAGAAATGGAATGGCTTTTAGTTTTTTGTTTGTTATTTTTTTGCATGGGGAGGCACCAGGAATCAAACCCAGGTCTCCAGCATGGCAGATGAGAACTCTGAGCCACTGTGGCCCACCCAGGAATGGCTTTTAAAAAGGGATATATTAAATTGAAAGTTTACAGTTCTAGGGCCATGAAAATGTCCAAATTAAGGCACCAATAAGAGGTTACCTTCACTCAAGAAAGGCTGATGCCATCTGGAACACCTCTATCAGCTGGGAAGACAGATGGCTGGCATCTGCTGAGATCTTTGGCTTCTGGAAACCTCTGTCAGCTGGGAAGGCACAAGGTGACATCTACTAGCTTTCTCTCTTTCAAAGGCTTCCCCGGGGGTGTTATCTTTCTTCTTTCCAAAGGTCTCTGGCTGTGTGGGCTCTGAAGCTTTTTCCAAAATGGTTCTATCTTAAAGAGCTCCAATAAATGCCCCATCTTGAATCCATGGGATACATCTCCATGCAAATTATCTAATTAAAAGGTCCCACCCACAAATGGGTGATTCACATCTCCATGGAAACCACTTAATCAAAAAGAGCCCACCCAGTAGTATTGATTGAGGATTAGAGAACATGGCTTTTCTAGGGTACACAACAGTTTCAAACCGGCACAATCTGTTTACTGGTGTTGTTTAAGAGAGAGACTTAAGAGAAAGCACAGAGGCTTGGAAACAGAAAATGCCCCAGGAGATGCTAAGCTAAGAGATGAAATTTAGAATTTTCCCCAGAGATGCTAAGAGAGGATCCTGGAATCAGAAGCCGAAAGCAATGAACCAGGACCAAGGCCCAGCCATGTGCCTTCCCAGCTGACAGAGGTGCTCCAGATGCCGTCGACGTTTCTACAGAGTCCAAAAATCATCTTGTTGATGCCTTAATTTGTAACTTTAATTTGTAACCCAATAAATTCACTTTGTAAAAGCCAATCCATTTCTGGTATACTGCATTCCAGCAGCTTTAGCAAACCAAAACACTATATATCTGATAAGAGTTTGATATTCAGTATTTATAAAGAAATCCTACAACTCAACAAGAAAAGAACAAACAATCCAATTATAAAATGGGCAAAATATATGAATAGACATTTTTCTGAAGAGGAAATACAAATAGCTAAAAGGCACATGAAAAGATGTTCTTCAATAACTATTAGGCAAATGTAAATCAAAACCACAATGAGATATCATCTCACACCTATAAGAATGGCCACTATTAAACAATCACAAAACCACAAATATTGGAGAGGATGTGGAAAGAATGGAACACTTATGCAGTGCTGGCAGGAATGTATAATGGTACAGCCACTGTGAAAGACAGTTTGGCGATTCCTCAGCAAACTAAATATTGAGTTGCCCTATGACCTGGCAATTCTGCTATTCAGTATATATCCAGAAGTTCTGAAAACAGTGACACCAACAGACATTTACACATCGATGTTCCTAGCAGCATTATTCACAATTGTCAAAAGATAAGAAACTATCCAAGTGCTCATCAACATTGGATAAACAAAATGTATATAAATATGATGAATTATCATGCAGCAATAAGAAGAAATGAGGTCCTGAAGCATGTGACAATATGGATGAAACTTGAAGACATAAAGCTGAATGAAATAAGCCAGACACAAAAGGATATATACTGTATAATTCACTAATATGAACCACCTAGAAAAGATAAACCCAAAGACTTAAAACGTGGAATATAGGGGACCTAGAGATAGACAAAAGCTAGAGAAGAGGGAGTGATTGCTTAATGTGTACAGATTTGTTAATAAGGTTGATCTTAAATGTTTGGGAATGGATAGAGGTGATGATAGTTCATTATTGGGATTATAAGTAATAGTGCCATGCTGAAGGTGAATTTGATTGAAAGGGGCTGTCTAAAGTCATATATCTCACTGATTAACACTACAGATGTTAAAAAATTCTTGCACAAACTGCTTCAAGTGTATGACCCTTGTACAAAGAGTTAACAATAGAGAGGTATATGGAAAAAACTACCTATCGCATGCTATGGACTATAATTAACAATACCTTACTAGTTCCACACCAATTCTAAGAAAAGTAAATAATTGTAAGGATAAGGGATATGGGGTGTTTTGGGTTTTCCTTTTTGCGTGGCTGTGTACATCTGTTATTTTTCCCCTCAGAGCAATGAAAATTGCCTAAAATTGAGAGTGAATATCGTTGAACAATGAAGTAACGATACATGAGACATTGTATACTTTGGATAGACCATATGCATGTGGAGTATCTCAACAAACACTGCAGTTTCAATAAATAAACAGAAAGATACAAGTGCTGGAGAAGATAGGGAGAGAGAGGTAGAAGTATATCTATTCAATGTTGGTAGGAAAGTAGAATGGTCTGGCCCCTCCAGAGGGTAACATAGTGGATCCACAGGAGGCTAAATATAGGGCCACCATAGGATTAGGCACTCTCATTTCTAGGAATAGACTCTGAAGAACTAAAAGCAGGGACACGAATAGACATTTGCATACTGATGCTTATGGTGGCATTATTCACAATAGCCAATGGATAAAGGTGGCTGAAGTATCCATCAACTGATGTGTGAAAGATGATCTGTGATGTATACGTATGATGAAATGATGCGTGGCTACAGAAAGCAATAAAGTCATGAGGCATGCAATGAGGTGAATGAACCTTGAGGACATTTTGTTGAACAGAATAACCCAGAAACAAGAGGACAAATATTGTATGGTCTCATTTAGAAAATGCTTATAAGAAAATTAGGGCCTAGATTGTAAGTTTTACAGAAGTCATTTCTATTTCTTGAGTTTTTTTTTGTTGTTTTTTCTTTTTTTAAAACATGCGCAGGCACCAGGAATTGAACCTGGGTCTCCAGCATGGTAGGCAAAAACTCTGCCTGCTGAGCCACCGTGGCCCACTCTATTCTTGAGTTTTAAGTGTTATTTCTAAATTCTGAGATGTTGTGCTCAATGCATAAAACTTGGTAGTTCTCTGGATCTATAGGTACATTTGTGACACCTGAGACTCAGAGTTAGTGTTCTGCAGCTCTGAAAGTCAGCATTATTCCATAGAGCAACTGTTAAAGAAGATGAAAAAGATCTCAGACTTCAATTAGAAAAATGAATGAAGCTGATCTACTTGGGACTAAGGTAAATGAGAATACAGGGTAAAGGATGATATTGTCTGTATTTTAAAACTTTAACTTCTGTGTGTGACCAAAGGAAGAGATGTTTATTTTATCTAAAATTTAAATTTTCTTTAACACACCATCTAACTTAACCCATCTGGTCAGTTTATTTAAACAACCTAAATACATGGAGCCTAGAATGGGGAATGAGATCTGGTGATTTGGTATTGCTTAATGTGACACCATAATGCATTCCTAGAGTATTTGGGGCAGATAATAAAAAAAGTATTTGCAAAGTCCCTCAAGGGACTGGAGAACAAATATGGAACTATTAAACTTTCCCATCTGGGAAATTCCTGGTATTCTCTCAAGCATTGGGGACTCCCAATTTAATAGACCATGCCCCTGATCTTGAGGCTGGCCCTTATAAAATTTATTTCTGTAACGGTGAAGCTAAGCCTACTTATAAACATACCTAAGAGTCACCCCCAGAGAATCTCTTTTTTGCTCAGATGTGGTGTCTCTCTCTAAGCCAATCTCTTCAAATAAACTCATTACCCTCCTCCCTACATGGAACATGACTTCCAGGGGTGTAAGTCTCCCTGGCAATGTGGGACATGACTCCCAGAGATGAGCCTGGACCTGACACGGAAGGATTGAGAATTACTTCTTGACTCTAGAGATCATTCTGGAGGTTACTTTTATACAAGCTTCAACCAGCTATTAACAATTGCCATGTTATGCCAAGACCCAACAAACAGCATTCCTGAAAACCCTAAAGAAAACCCAGGGCTCTATCTAAGACTTTATAAAAGTTTTACTTATTAAGTTTATTTTGCATAAATTAAAACCTCTATATTTTTCCTATGCCAAATTAGCCCTGAAGCTTAGAGGTACCCGTCTCTCCCAGAGCATCAACCAGCTGCATTCACCTACCCCATAACGTCAATACTCCTTTTCAACATGAACATCGTTCCTGAAGATTGAGAGAATGATCAAATGAGAGGGAGAAGTTGTGGCGGAGAGGTTAGAATTTAACAGATGATAGTCACTACTGAATCATTGTGTAGATGTTTCTTTTTGGTTTCTAGTGTATTGGAACAGTTAGAGGGAAATGCCTGAAATTATGGAACTGTAACCCATTCCACAGTTTGAAATTTGCTCTGTAACTACTTGTGAAACAGAACATTGAAATTTATCATTTTTCTGTATATATGGTATATTTCACAATAAAAAATGTTTGAAAAAGTGATTCTGGAAGCCATGGAATGCAGTGGTGAAATAATTCAGTTATATATTGTTAACTGGAATGAAGCTCCCATTGAATAGAACCCCAGGTCTGCTTCCATACAATAGCACAAAAGATGTGAAGAATATAAAGGCTGGGGGTGGATTAACTTCTGACTCTACTGAAGAATTTAGAGAAAGAGAGTGATTAGCTCAAAACAATAGCATACTGGTATAAAACATGACTAGAGAATCAGGAACTTTCCATAAATACAAAGAATCTCTCACCTCTTGCAGTTGAAGAGATGAAAGAACCAGTAATCAAAATCAAAGTTTGAGCATACAAGTTTCCATATTACTATGTCAGTTAAATTTTAGAGCCTTACTTCACACACAGACACACATGCACACACACACACACACACACACACATGCGTGCTGTCCATATGGCAACAAGCACATGAAAATCTGTTCAACATCATTAGTTATCAGAGAAATGCAAATTAATCCACAATAAGATACTGTTAACCCTCTCCAGTATGGCTAAAATTAATGAGACCAGCAATACAAAGTGTTAGTTGAGGATGTAGATTAATTGGAACTCTCATTCTTTCTGATGGGATTGTGAAGTAGAACCACTTTGAAAACTCTTGGCAGTAACTACTAAAGCTAAACATAAACCTGTCCTACAACTAAGCCATTTCACTTCTGGGTATGCACCCAACCTAAATGAGTGCATATGTCCACCAAAAGACAGTCACAAAATATACATAATATTATTTATAATATCCCACAAATTGAAACAATCCAAAAGTTCCTCAACAGTGAACCAAAAAATAAATGATAGTATATTCCATGGAATACTTCATCCAATGAAAGAAAAATCAATTAACTAGTACTAAACACGGAAACATGAACGAATCTCACAGACATAATAATATTGAGTGACAGAAGCCAAACTCAAAATAAATGCATACTATATGATTCCATTTAGATGAAGTTCAAAAACAAGGAAATTAATCTATGCTGACCGAAGAGCCATTATCTTGGGGTAGGTGGGCATTGACTGGGAGAGGGCACACAGGGGCATAATGGGTTCTGGAAAGGTTCTGTATTAGGACTTTATTTTTATTGATAAATTTATAAAAATGATAAATTTTTACTACGGACTTTATTACGAAAATTTACAATTTCATAATTTCAAACTTTTGAGTTTGCTCAAAGCAGATACCATGAAATGTGTTGGCTTTAAAAATGGGAATTTATTAATTTAGAAGCTTACAGTTTTGAGGGTGAGAAAATGTCCATATCAAGGCATTATCAGATGATGCTTTCTTCGCAAAGACTGGCTGCCCACAATTCTGGGCTCCTCTGTCACATGACAAAGCACATGGCAGTGCCTGGTGGTTTCTCACTTCTCTTGCAGGTTTCACTGAGTCTAGCTTCTTGCTTCTGTGGCTCCCTCTCTCTCTTTCTCTAAAAACAGATATCTATATAATGCATGAGAATAACCTCCAGGATAACCTCTCAACTCTGAAATCTCTCAGTCACTGACACTTCATTTTGTCTCATTTCTCTCTTCCTCCTTTTGGTTAGAAGTCTTTTTCAGTCCCATGATGCTGGGTCCTGGCTCATCCCCAGGAGTCATGTCTCACATTGCCAGGGAGATTTACATCCCTGGGAGTCTGAGCTATGCACTTAACATTAAAAAATGTTATAGTCCCATGAGGTGTCTTATATGAAAGTTGAAGGATTCACTTAGAAAGTGTGCAGGCTAAGAAATAAGGACGTCTGGAATAATTTAAATGTCTCAGAGTGCTTCAAACCCATTGAATCAAGTATCCTTTGTCAGCATAATTAATCCATCTTTTCTGAAATGAGACTAATTCCAACTCTCTAAAGGTCCCTGTAATAAACTTGTGGAGGGTTGAAAGATGTAGACAATTCATTTTATATACCACCCCACCATCCTTCACTGCCTCAAGAACTACAACAAAAATCAGACTGCAGCAGACCCCTAAGGGACAATTGCCAAATCAAGCCCTGGAAGGGAAAGCTGACATGCCAAATTAATTGCAAGTTTTCATTAATTTATATTACCAAAAATCTGCAGAATATGTGTGAGAATGGATTCCCAGGGTATTAGACCAGAAAGAGAGGAACATAATTTTGAATCAGACTGATTTATCCATATGGGCTCATTTTGTAGCTATTTATCTTCTAAGTGCTAGTAATTCCATTTCTAGGTTTATCAAACATAAATGTGTCCATATATTCATCAAAAGATGCTTACAACGAATTTTCTGGCAGCACTATCCACATTATCTAAAAACTGGAAATGACCCAAATATCCAGCAGGAGAATGGAGAAATAAATTATGTGTGTTCATTCAGTGGAATTCAATGCAGCAAAGCAAAGGAATAAAATACAGTTAGATGCAACATGAACGAAACTTAACTGTTGAATGAAAGTAGCAAGATACAAACGATTAAATATTTACCTGCATATGCCTCCAAGAAAAAAAAAAAGAGGGGGGAAAGAGAAACTGATAGAGTATCTGACACATCTGTGTAATGTACCTGGGTATAGTTTCATTGTTTATCTAAGGGAATGGTTCAAAGAAATTTAGGATAGATTTATGAAATGTTACACTATTAGAATAAAGTAAATAACCCTGGGGCACTGATTTTCAACCAGGGGAAACTATGCCTCCCAGGGGACATTTGGCAATGTCTGGAGATAGTTTTATTTGTCACAAATAAAACTATTTGTCACATCCCCGGGGGGGGATGGGGGGAGCAGGAATTACTGGAATACAATTGGAGAGGCTAAGGATACTGCTAAAATCCTACAACACACAACAAAGAATCATCTGACTCAAATGCCAATAGAGCTGAGGGTGAGAAACCCTGACCTAGAGGAGGAGGGAGAAACAGATTCATAAAAGAAAAGAAAGCAATCATATTATTCTCCAAGACTCTGCAATAAACACATTTGTATAATCATAATAAAGTAAGCACTGATTGCTAATTCAACTAAAATTGTGATCAAATATGTTGGGAGAGTTGAAGAGAGGAGATGCAGGATGTATAAAAGAACTAAAGATCATCTCTCCCATAGAAAGTCAATACATAATGTTTAAAGCAGGAAGTCATGAAATAGTTTCACAGGATGGTTATTTGGAAATATCGAGGTAAATACTGGAAGAAATGCCTAACATTTCAAAGTGATGGCCTCTGAGGCAAAACCAGAGGTGGGGAGGCATGCACAAGTGTCTGTGTTTTTAGCAAACCTTGACTGTACCGTGCATTGTTCATATTTGAAATATTTGGAGAATTTAAGGTTGATTAAAGAAATTACACATGCTTTACAGAACTACGTTTTCCCCACAAATCCCCTTCCCCATGGCAGCCCTTCGGCAATTTGCAGACCATGCTTCTCTAGGTCAAAGGCCCCCATTCCATCTGACCCCTCCCCCTCCTTCTCACATGGGAGGTTATGTAACATGCCCAAGGTCACCCAAATTGCTGGTGCTGCAGCCCAAGGTCATGCCCGGGCTCCTTTGACAGACAGCAGACCAAGGACTCCTCAGGGCAGATCCTTTACGTTCCCGCATACTGTGACTCCGTTCCCTGGGGTGAGCCACAGGGAGGCTGGAGAAAAAGTCATCCCACAGGGATACCCCACATTCCCTGCCTAGAGAATGCCCCTCAGAGCAGGGCCTGCCCCCCAGCCCCACCCCTGGCAGGACTGGGGCCCTGGGCTTTCCGGGGTGTGTTCCTAGGTACACAGGCCAATGGAGGTGAGAGCAGGTTTTGAGCCCCATTTGTGGATGAGGAATTTGAGGTTAAAGAGGTGAAATGACTGCTCAAGGCACACCACTCAGACAAAGCAACTTTGGGCCCAGGCCTGTCCATCTCCAGGACCTGTTTCCTCAGGTCCCTGGGGAAAGCACATCGAATCTGGCATGTAAAACATGGGCCAAATAGCAGCTACCTCATCAAGCTATTGTAAGGTCAAATGAGATGTCTATGTATAGAACCCATGGGCAATTATTGGCACATCACAAGTGCCTCATAAGTTTTAGCTCACGTGGTGATAAGGATGTCAGAGCTGTGAGGGGCCTAACCGTGCCCTAATCTAGGAGTCAGGTTGAAACTTTTGAGGCTTTTTTGAAAATTTTATTGGAAGCTTCTGATGGAATCTTCAAGACACAATGTTTTTTTATTTATGAACCCCCAAGGCACTCCAACTCTTCAGTTTTTATGATTGAGGAAACAGGGCCGCTGGCTGTTTCTGTGGGTCTCTTTGCCATCTGGGGAGGGTTTCCTTTGTATTTGAAACAGGCAACTGGAACCTGCAACTGAGCAGCTGTAGCTGCTCCCTGGGTATATGGGAAGACCCCTGGTTACCTTCTGGAAAGAAGAGAGAAGGAACCTGTGTCCAGTATGGCCTAATTATACATGGCAAGATAAAATTAATCCTGCGAGTCACTGGGCAAACAGAATAAACCCCAGATCAATCTGTGCTGAGGCCTGAATATATCTGCAGGAACCTCCCCTGGTCCAGGCAGGGCCTCTTTGCTTGACCAGTCCTTACAGAGGGGTTGAGAGGTCAGGAGAAAGAAGGGGCCGCTTTCAACACTTTTGTGGTAGAACCAGGAAAGCAAGACCATGGAGAGATGCACTTGAACTGAGAAGCCATTCAGCAAACATTAAGAGAGCGCTGATGAGGCAGGCAACGAGCAAACAGAATCGCCATATGAAGTGGTGAGTGATATTCTTGAGATTCTCATAAAGTATGCTGCACAATATACTTGGAAGAGTTGGTGAGAAATTCCCTTTGAGTTGGACTTTAACGGAAGCCTGGGGCTTGTTGAGACAGAGGACAGGAACTGTGTCTGGCACTTCACAAACAGATCAACTTGCCCCAAAGTGAAATCATGACCTTCCCCCCAAACTGACCTTTGGCAATTTCATCATTTCAGTGAAAGAGACCACTACACAATCTAATTACACAAGCCAAGAACTCTGGATTCATCCTCTGCGTCTCCCACTTTCTCACTTTCCATATGCGGCCATCCCAATCTGCTTACTTTCCTGCCTCTGTATCCCAGTTGTCCACCTCTTTCCATCTCTGCCATCTACTTCAGTAGCTTCCCCTCCGATCTGTCCTCATCCACTAACCCCTCCAGGCTATTCTCTGCACTTCAGTCAGAAAGACCTCTTCAAAGATCAGATACAATCATCACCACTTCTAAAAATCTTTTGATAATTTGGTGTCCTCCACAAGGCATACAAGGCCCTGCTTAGTCTTGCCCCTGCCTTTTTCCCTTTCCTTAACTTGCATCACGACCCCCTCACCACATGCCCCCCAGCAGCGCTGCCCTTTTTTTAGTAAGTCATATTCTCCATGCTCCCTCCCTCCCACCTCATCACCATTACATGTGATCTGTCCTCTCTATACAAGGTAGTTTTTCTTCCCCTTTTTGCCTGGATGATGCCTCTCATTACTCATCTTTTGACTCCTTAGACACCAACCCATAAGAAGTGCTCGAACCTGAGAAAATAAAACATTGGAGGGAATATTTGATAAACTGCTTGGGGTATGGGTGAGTTCTCCAAGAGGCATGCTTCAATGAGATTGGCTGGTAGTGGACTGTCTTCCTAGAAGATTGGGTCTCATCACTACGGGGCTTTTGTTTTGCTAATAACACCATGCAAGTGTGGGTCAGGATGAATTATTCAGGACAGAAAAGGAGGGACCAAGGGGTATCAGTGGGAGCCCTCCTTCCAAATTCCTCCAGGCAAAGCTAAAGTTTTAGTTGAAACTGAGAACAAAGCCCAACAATTAGTAGAAAAGAACTCAGGAGAAACAGAAAAAAATACACGGAACAGAAGAATGTGTTTATATTAAAAAATAGATATCAGAAAAATAAGATTTAGGATGCATAAAACAATCATGCTATGGAAAAGGAACAGTTAGAGAACAAAAAAGAGCTCTTAGAAATTAAAAATGCAATCGCTGTATTAGTCAGGAAAGGCTCAATGTGGCCATCACAACCTCAGTGGCTTATCGTATGAAAGCTTATTTCTTGTTCCTATCACAGTCCCATTCTTCCCTAGATCATAGGGAGTGCCAGCTCCATGCAGTTATTTGGGATTCTGCACAATTTCCTTCATGAGACTTACCACCTCCAGGACCTTAAAGTCCTCCACTGGCTCTTCTGCATCCAACCAGCAGGTGAAATAGAGGAGAAAAAGAAGAAAAAGAGAAGAGATAGAATATAAAATTTATTGGACATCATGACAGGCAATGACAATGTTTACCCCTTCACTGAAAAATTCTCCATCAAGCTTTCACTTAGTGGCTTTGCCATCCATTTTAAACTATTGTGAATCAGTTATTTCATTATAGGTTGAAAAAAAAATAGTGATTTTTCTAGTTCTATTTCTTTCTGCATTCATCAGGTGGAATTCTTCTGTATGGAAGAGTATTCCTTCATTCATTTTGGCTATGTAATTACCTTAAAATATAGTTAGGCTGGATAAATGTTTAATTATCAATTTTCAGAAAAATGAGTCCCAGAAGGATAAAAGAGAGGATGGACATAAAAAGTGTTTAAAGAAATAATGCTGAAAACCTCCCAAATCTGATGAAAGGCATCAGTAGACACATCCAGGAATCTCAAATAACCCCAAGCAGGATAGACTCTAAGAGATCTACGCGAAGATGCATGATAGCAAAATTATCAAAACCCAAAGACAGAGAGAGGTTTTCGAAAGCAAAAAGAGAGTCATGACTTGTCAGATACAAAGGATACCCAATAAGTTTAACAGCAATTCTCATCAGAAGCCATGGAGGCCAGAAGACAGTGGGATGATATATTTAAAGTCATTGAAGAAGAAAAAGACAGCTGTCAAACAAGAAGTCTATATCCGGCAAAATTACCTTTCAAAACTGAAGGAGAAATTAACACATTTGCAGATAAACAAAAGCTAAAAAAAAAAAAAAGACCAGAAGACCTGCCATACAAAAATGCTAAAGGAGTACTTCAGGCTGAAATAAAAGGGGAATCGAGAGTAACTCGAAACTATAAGAAGAAATAAAGAATATTGGTAAAGGTAACTACACAGGTAAAAATAAAATATAAAATACTGTATTATTGTACTTTGGGTTTGTAACTCCTCCTGCCCACCCCCCACCACCACCTTTTACACTTCAAAAATGTGTAAAATAACATTTTAAATCTATGTTAATGGATATGCAATGTATAACGACAATAACAAAATAAAGAGGGAGGGAAAGAGACCTACAGGAGTAGAGACTTTGTACAGTATTAAAACTAGATTGGAACTAGTTGAACTAGATTTTTATTAATTTAAGGTATTAAGTATAATTACAAAGGTAACCACTAGGAAAATAGCTAAAAATATAGAGAAAATGAAAGAAGAGAATCAAAATGGTGCAGCACAAAAAAAGCAACTAACTACAAAAAGGCAGTAATGAAGTAATTACACTGGATTTTTATATTTCATGCCAAAAGCATAAGCAACAACAAAAAAATAAATAAAATGGAATTCATCAAAATTAAAAACCTCTGTGCATCAAAGGATATTATCAAGAAAGTGAAAAGAAAATCTATAGAATGGGAGAAACTATTTGGAAAACATATATCTGATAAGAGTTTAATATCAAGAATATATAAAGAACTCCTATAACTCAACACAAAAAAACAAACAACCCAATAAAAAGTGGGCCAACGATTTGAATAGCCCTTTCTTCAAGGAAGATATTCAAATGGCCATTAAGTATATGAAACAATTCTTAACATCACTAGCCATTCGAGAAATGCGGATTGAAACTACAATGTTAGTGAGTGATTTGAATACAACTTTCTTAAAACAAGCAACATAGTAAAAGTTTAAGTAAATTATAGCTGCTGCTGCTGCTGATGACAAAGCCAGAAACACCTTTACAGACGATGCAAACCAAGGGTTACTTAAAATTGTTTTGAAGTCATAGCCCCTTTGATAATGCAATAAAATGTATGGATCCTTACTCTAAAAAATGCATGCATACATGATAATTCACAGGTTCAGAATCACTCATCAACATCTAACTTCTTTGATTTTATCAATGAAATAGAGGCAAAATGCTATAAGGAAAAACTGCTTTTGGGTTAATTTATTGGTCAGACATTAGGGAAGCACCTATCTTCTTCTGTGAGCAGGACATAGAACAGTTAATGGCTCCACCCCATCTTCCAGGAGTCCACAGGAGGGGAACAAACCAATTCAGCATATGAGGGGTTAAGTAAGGGACTTGCACTCTCAATAAAGTGCTATAGAAGAGAGAGGCAGATTCTGCTGGGGACAGTGGGAGACGGCTTGGGGAAGAGGGGGCAGTAAACTAGACCTTGATGGACAGGTCCTCAGAGTCATCCAATATGAGCAGCCATGATTCATTGCAACGAGGAGATGACAAGCCCGGACACCAGGTCCACATTCTGAGACGGGCCGCTGGCAGGATAGAAAGGCCCCAAACCTTCAGTGACATCCATAAACCAACCTGGTGGGTGGGCAGTAATTAAATGTCTACTATTTAAGTTATTGCTGGTGGGAGTGATGTTACCTGCAGCTGCAATCCTCACAGCTAAGACACTCAACTCTCAGAACCAGAAGTCAAGTAATAATATATAAGGCGATAAATCAAGAAAGGAGAGCACAAAAGCATAATTCATAAATATGGAGGAAAATAAAGAAATAACATGCCTCCAGGGAGAAAAAAGGGGCAGGGGTTCTCAATCTTGGCTGCACTTTATAATCACCTGGGTTGCTATTCAAAAACCTAACTGTATATCTGTATTATTTTGATTTAAAGTTTTGAAAAGGCTTAAAAAAATAAAAAAATGAATGCACTGCAGAGTGAAAAAAACAATTTCCCTCCCCATGGCAGCTTTTCAGCAAGCTACAAACAGCAGTGCTTGTGCCACACGAGTTAGCTCTTCTCTAGGTCAGATGCCAGCAGTCCCCACTGGTTCGTCCTTCTCACGTGGAAGGTTTTGTAATGTGCTCAAGGTCACAAAGAAGGTAGCTGTCACAGTCCAGAGTCATACCCAGGGCTACTCTGACAGAACAAGGACCCCTTCAGGGCAAGAGACTGCAAGATCCCTTGTGTGTGACTAAATTCCCTGGGGTGACCCCCCCAGGAAAGATGGAGAGTCATTCCAGAGGGACCATCCCTCATTTCCTCCCTCCAGAGACACCCCATCGGAGCAGAGCCTGCCCTCCCAGCCCCACGCCTGCAGCCCTGGCCACATCCATATCAGCAAACTCAAAATACTCCAGCCCTAAGCCAGGCCCTCGGGGCAGGTGGGGTGAGCAGAATGTGAAGAGACCGTGTCTATGGGTTGAGTCAAGGGTGCCCGCACTCACTGGGCAGTCAGGGGCAGAGGTCATTACTCCTACTTAATGAATGAGGAGATTGAAGTTCAGAAGTGTAGATGAGTTTAAAAGTTTAGGCTTGTCCATGGTCTCACAGCTGCTTGGAGTCTGGTGGTGAAGTTCATGGACTCTGAGGCCAGACTGCCAAGACCGAGCCAGCTCTGCAGCTGATCAGGGCAGGAGCTGGCCCTTTCTGTACTCCGTTCCTCCTCTTCCAAACAAGGTTACTGATAGATGTTACTTCTCAGGGTTGCTGTGATGGCTGAATAAGCCAGTACCCATAACAGGCCGGCTTCCCTGCCATCTCCCTGTAACTCACTCCCAGCCCAGGAAGGTCAGCCTGTGCCTCTGAAATGGGTGTTCACAGCCAGCCATGAGCTGCTCCTGAAAGCAGAAAGCAGATGGGTCCCTGCTTTACATTTTGGAAAGAACAGAGAAGATGCCTGCTCCCATGACCCCCGACCTCCACTCTGCTAACCCCCCCCCCACCCACCCATGACCTGCTTGTACTGTGGGGCCGGGAAAAATTACTTGTTATAAACAGTCTGCTAAGATGGCCTTTATAAGTTCCTCTGGGGGGGTGGGGGGGAGAACATGATACAGCATAGCTTGTGTAACCAATGATGTAATATACATATATTTAATCATGTATCCCATGAGTGAAGTCATTTGTTGGAAAAATGCCACTTTTGTGTAATTTAGTATATAAGGGACTACCGCTCTGTCAGCATCAGGGTAGAGCAGAGGGGAATAATTAAAGACGACCACTCTACCAGCAGCTCCTTGTGCCTTCTTTCACTTCGCTACTGGACCAGCGCGACCGCTCCTTGAACTGAAACCTGACAGTTCACAGCAAGATAAAATCACCTCTGCAAGTGGAAGCAGAAATAAATCCCAGTTCGCTCCATCTTGTTGATGAAACAGTTTGCAGGAGACACTCCACCCTCCACCCCGGACAGACTGTGAGGCAGGCAGCGCCCGGTGAGGGCTGCCCGGCTAGAAAAAGCTCAGGTCACTGGCAGGAACAGACCCAGAGTCAGCAAGGAGGAGGCCTCGCTGCAAGCAACGCTCTTAGGACAGAGCCCCAGGTCAAGGCCACGGGGAGACATATGCTTCTGTTAGTTCACTGGGCAGAGGTGTGTGAGCCGGACCCTTGCTCAGAGGCAGCAGAGACCAGCTGGGGGGACACAGCCATGAGTGGCAGAACCAGAATTTAAACCAGGTCTGCCTGACTCTGGAACTTACCCTGCTGGCAGGCAGGAGGCAAAGAGCAGGTTCTTGGTCTTGGACTTTTGGGTCCACTCCCTTATCAGTTGTGTGACCTTGGACGTGTGGACGCCTGCTTGCGGGTAGAGTCTTTGAATTTAAAACTAGAAAATTTCTCTTTTTTAAAAAAATGTTCATGTCAACATTTCCAAAATTTTCAAACACTCTAAATCCACAAAGCAGCAACTCCCCCTCCCCATATCCCCTGGTAACCTCTAATCTACTTTCTGTCTCTATAAATTTGCTATTTCTGGGTATCTCATATAAGTGAAATCATACAGTATCCGTCCTAATGTGCCTTGCTTATTTCACTGAGCATAATGCTTTTAAGTTTCATCCATGTTGCATTGTGTCTCAGAGCTTCATTCCTTCTCATGGCCAAATACCATCCCATTGCATATGCACCAAATTTTGTTTCTGTTCACCTGTTGATGGACACTGGTTTGTTTCCACTTTTTGGCTATTGTGAATGATGCTACTGTGCACATTGGTGCACAAGTGTGTGTTTGAGTCCTTGTTTCCACCTTCTTTGGGGAATACCTAGGAGTGGAATTGCCAGGTCAATTGTTAATTTTATTTAATTGTCTGAGGTACCATCATACTGCTTTCCAAAGTAGCTGCATCATTTCACATTCCCACCAACAACACACAAGGATTGAGTCTCTTACTATTCCACAATAAGAATAGTTGCTTTATGCAATCTATATAGTATATGCTCA
>PVIY010042922.1:0-20647 GCA_004026745.1 Myrmecophaga tridactyla | reverse complement strand
CTGCATGGGGCTGGCAATGCAGGGAAAGCAGTGACCACTGCCCTGCTCTCCACTCCATCCCCAATTTAACCTGAGTGGTCCTGGGGTAACTATTTCCCCCCACTCATCTGCACACCTTCCTCCAAGACTCAGAAGAAGCCACTTCATAAATCTGCCCGATGAAGAGGCCAGAGCTCTCTGCTAGAGTTTTTAGGTTGGCCCTTTTTAAACTCCTTTTCTTCAAAGGCAAGAAAGGGCCTTTGTGGGCCTGGGACTGGCTGGCGTCCATCCCCTTGTCCAGCACTGTCCTCCTCCAGTGAAGGGCTCTCTCTGGCCTCTTTCTCTCCTTTCTTGTGTGGAAAGCTCATTTCCCCTACTGGGCTTCCAGGACCAAGTAACTGGGCACAGTGGGGGCAGTCATTAACATTTGTTGAGCGACTACTGGAGGGAAGCCTTTTCTGGGATGGATGGTTTCCTTCCCTGCCTCTGCAGGGAAACCCACAGGTGTTCTGGAATGGATGCAGATACTCCTAGCAGGTTAACCCAAGCCTTACCACAACCCCTTTAGACCCAGCAATCGTCCAGTGATTGGTCCAAAGATGGCCATGAGACCCACTTCTGACCAATGAGATGGAAGTGGGAGGGGGTTCAGGGTGCTCTTTAAAAAAAACATAAATAAAAATAAGAGAGGGCATTGACTTTAATCTCCCCTTCTTCTTCCTGATGGGAATGTGGACATAGGTCTGGAGTGGATGCAGCCATCCGGCTACTATGAGGTGACAAACTTGAAGATGGAAGAAACCTGACAGCCTTGTGGAGCTTTCACATCTGCCCTGTACTGCCCATTCCTGAACTTCTTATTGCATGGAACAGCCACCCCACCCCCTTACTATTTATTAGGTTTTCTGTTACTTGCAGCCAAATGTAACCTTAATTGTTAAACCACCTTCTTCAGTTCAGAAATGCTGAGTCCAGGTGGAAAGAGATCTTTCCTTGTACTGGTATTTTCAGGAGAGCTTAGGACCCTGAGCTTCCAATCATTGTGAGTCTAGGTCCCCTTGGGGGCAGGAAATGCCCTAAAAACAAGAATGACTCTCGAGTAACCACACTAATAGACGGTGAGATCAGGGGCCACGTGGTCTCTTACTCCCCTGTGGAATTGTACATGCTCACTTTTTTATCTCCTGAGTTCCCACCAAGCTCCACCAACATCTTATTTAACTCCTATTTATCCTTCAAAACTCAGCTCATATGACCTCTCCCAAAAAATCACTACTACCTCCCTTGAAACATGCCTGGGATGGATGATACATTCTACTTTTGAGCCTCCACCACCACACCTGTGCCACTTTTAGTTCTGCATGTATCACCCAAAGATAATAATGCTATGTTTATATGCTTGTCTCCATCTCTAGAAGAGATGTCTTTTTATCTTTATGTGCTGGGTACATATAGTAGGTGTTTTAGTCACACAGTGAGTCATTCATTCATTTGCTTGTTCATTCATTCTATGGTTTACTGAGGCTCTCCTAGATATCCTAATGCCAGGTGGAGCAGCTCGGCCTTACCAAGCTATTGTGGGGCCTAAAACATCCTTCCATAGTGGAGTCTCAGGAACAGCCTCCAGAAGGATGGGCCTTCTGCTGCCTTGACTCACTCACCTCTGTTCAGGTGAGCATGCTGTATCCCCCACATTGCCCAGACTCTGGAGCTGGGGATGGGTAGGAGCTCCCTTGTAGAGCCTGCAATTATAATCACCCCCTGCAGGACTTGGAGTTCAGATCTGTGGGTCAAAGAGGAGGCAGAGGCAGAGGGCATCCTCTGGTTGGAACCCTCTGGTCCTAAAGGCTTACTGGATAACGAAGCCGCCAAAACACTCGTCCTCTACCTTCTTCTGCCCAGGAACCTTTCCTCTGCAACCATGCTCCCATTGTCTCACTTTACTAGTATAAACTAAGGACGAGTTGGGTGCTCAGCGCTTCAGAACCAAAGTTCTGATACGAGGGTCTTGCAATGCCATGCTGCCTAACCCCACACTGGCTCTCTGGGTTGACTGAGGCCTTGGACAGCCTCTCCAGGCTCATGTGTCAACCCTTCAGGGCTTTCCGCCCTAACCCAAATACACCTGATGTTTTAGAAGAGCTCAGGTCCTCACCTCCAACAGAGAGGCTCCGGCTCCCACCCTGGCCCTCTTGGGCTCTAATTGAGGGAAAGGTAGGTACCAGGGTACCACGTGACGGGTCAGGAGACCTACTGTATACCAGGCATTGGGTGAGTGTGACACCACAAGCAACCTCACCCCAGAGGGACGGGTTTATCTTCTTACAGGTGAGGAAATTTACCAAAACTTACACAGGAAGAAATATAAAATAGCAGTAGTCTTAACGCTCCAAAAGGATTTGAGTTTGTAATTAAAGATATTCTCACAGGGAGAACTCCAGGCCCACATGATTTTCCTGGTGAATTCTACCTAACATTAAAATAAAAAAAAACTATTAGCATACAAACTCTTCCAGAGAACTAGAAAAAGAGATTATTCTTCCCACATCTGTAAGTGGGGATAATAATAGGTAGTATCCTCCAGGATGTCCATTTTTAGGGAGGATTGAGGAGTTCTGTGCATAGTCCTTAGTATGATTCCTGGCAACTTGCATGTGCTCCCATGCAGTCTTTGTCTCCATGTGGCTGAGCCAGGACGCAGGCCAAGGCCTCTGTCTCGTTGTGCCATGCCCAATCCAGAACAAACAAAGGGAAGAGAAAGAGCACAGGGACTCCCTATCCTGTGACAGTCATATAGCAAACATGACCTCATTCAACCCTTACAGAAGCCCTTCAAGATACCCATCTCAACCCCATCTTACAGGTGGGAAAGCTGAGGCTCAGAGAATCTGTGGCTGTTGCGTCAAGTTAAAGCCAGGCTTGTCTGAAGGTAAAGCTCATGATCTTCCAAACCCGGAGGGACCTCTTACTCATTAAGCAAGTGAAGTCACCAGCCGAGCCCCAACAATGCTGCTCTGTGACCTTGAGTCTAGGCTGTCCCTGGACTTGAGAATCCCCATGTCTAAATCGGGTGGAAGAGCTGCTCTCCAGAATATTGAAGGACCAGTGAAGCACATAGGGTCTCCTATCAAAGACTGCCATGTCCATCTGAGGAGTCCCTGCAAACCAACCCATCTAGAGTGTCAAACTCACTATCACAAAGCAGGGCATCCCCTGCTGGTCACTGCTACCCCTTCCCCACATAACATTACTTATGGCCTGGGGAGATGGTTCACCCAAGGAAGAAACATTCCTTCTGGGTGTGATGTTTTTATTGTATAAATAATACAATGATACATTATTATTACAAAAAAAACAACAACAAAAACTTAACCAATTCAGAAGTACATTGAATAATAATGGAATATTCCCCCTTTGCCTCGCTTCCACTCCACTTCCTCACCAAGAGATGAACACTGTTCAAACAGTAGGATAGATCCCTTTCCAAACCTATTTCTGTGCATTTACTTCCATATATATTTATACTTACATACACATATTGCTTCGAAGTTGTTTTTTTACACGACTGCAATCATCCTGTGTATATTGTTCTGCTTTTTTCACTTCACAACCCCACATGCTATTTATATCTTCTCTGTTTTCCCAGAGGGGTTGAGGAGGTTTACCAGCACTCCGGGGCAGGGGTTGCAGACCAGCAGTGAGAGCCTGGGCCCGGGAGCCCAGGGCTGAAATCCCACTTCTGCCACCTGCATCTGTGTGACCTCGAGCCAGTCTCTAAATTCTCTGGGCCCTGGTTTTCTCATCTGTAAGAAGGAGATAATAATGGTAATTACCTCACAGGGCCGGTGTGAGATTTCTCTCTAAGATGACAAGGAAAATTTTCAGATCCCCCAGCCTCCCTGGAGCTTTGAGGACAAGGACCTCAGAGGTCTGGAGGTTGTGGGCAAGATGGTCCTTAGGGCTCAGACTCCAGGGCCTTGAGTCTTCCCCTTACCCAGAAGGAACAGACAGAGAAGGGAAGGAAGCAGCAGGGACTGAGCATGGGAGGCCCGGAGCTGCTTCTCCATGTTAGTACTGTAGGGTGTTGGGTCTCTCCAGCCATGTTGGGAGCTCTGAGTGAGGGGGCAAGTCTTCTGCCCCCCCATGTCCCAGCGGGGGGCAGCTGTGACGTCAGCCTGGCTCCTGCTCTCCCTGAGCAGAGGGAAAAGCAACTGCTCGGCATATAGAAGGTACCTGATACATCTCTGTGCTGTTTGTTGAATGATTCCACGATCCGTCCCTTCACTTCTGAAGCCTGTAGGGCCTTCTTCTCTCTATTTTGAAACTGGGGAAACTAAGGCTGAGGAAGGTCAGAACCGCTGGGCCTCTAGACATCATCTGGTCCAGCTCCGTCGTTTGGCAGATGAAGAAACAGAACATGAAGGGAAGAAAACGACTGACGTTTCGATAGTCCCAGTATACAGTTAGTACTCAACAAATGCTATCAATAGTCCGGGCCAGGGGCTTTATTTAAATTCTCACCCTGGTAGGTATGGTTTCCATTTTGTAGGCCAGAAGGCGTAGGTAGCTTTCTCGAGAGCGCACGACTTAGAGGAGCCAGAGCTAAAAAGCTCTACTGTGTGGTCCCACCAACCTGCTCCCCCACAGCTGTCCCGCTCTCGACCCCTGGTTGGCCTTCTCTTCCTGACCAGCTTCACTGCTCCTGGCTCCCACCCCTTCCTGTGCCCACCGCTCCCGGCACAGACATCCATCCTGACGTTCAGGACCCCCGAGCTCGCCGACTTGAGGGCGAGGCTGTCTTCTCCCCCGAGACGTGAGCCCTCCCGCTGGCCCACCTCTGCACCCCCACACCCAGCACAGGGCCTGGCACGGCGGACGCAGAGGTGAGTGTTCACTGCAGGGACAGAGGGAGGGAGGGTCCCAAAGCCCAGGCTATTTCCTCCATCCCACAGCGTCTTTTGACAGAGCCAAGGTCAGGAGATAAGCCCCGAAGATTTTTAGCCCGAATGTGTCCCCCTCCCCCACATCACTGCCTCAGCCTCTTTCCCCCATTGCCCAGTCTCCCCCTCCCAAATGGTAGTGCTTCCC
Source organism: Myrmecophaga tridactyla (assembly GCA_004026745.1). NCBI lineage: Eukaryota > Metazoa > Chordata > Mammalia > Pilosa > Myrmecophagidae > Myrmecophaga > Myrmecophaga tridactyla. The sequence continues at coordinate 15,580 of PVIY010042922.1, read as the reverse complement.
ACTGCCGAGGCCAGCAGCCCCCCTCCCCTGCCTCCCCTCCGTGCTGCTCACAGCCTCAGGACCCCGCCAACCTCAATGGCACCAGTGGCCAGGCCTCAGTTAGGAACCCCTCCCCCCCACTGTAGGCCACTTGCCTCAGACGGGAGACAAGGCCGCGACGACACAAGGGGCAGGAAAAGGGCTTGGAGGCCCAGCCTGTCCCGGGCCTTTGGTGCAGGTGAGAAAGTGGCTGCGTCCCCCAGCAGGGCCTGCGCTCCTGCCCTCTGGGAGCTTGTGTGGTCCGCGGTCCCAACCCGAGGTGGGTAGGGGGCAGGGGAGACTCCCAGTGTTTGTCAGCCAGAGTATGGTCGTAGGGGAGAACTACGTTTCCATGGATACAGGCTATGGGAGCTGCTGGGAGATGGGGCCATGGTGTACACAGACACAGATCCACACGGACCTGCAAGAAAAATAGCAACAGATTTGCTGAGTCATTGGCCCCACATATTTATAGTTCCTGGCAAAGGCAGACCTGCCTATCAGAGGCTAATAATACTGCAGCAGCGTGTTAATTGCAAAGACTGAGTCTTCAAGCATCCATTCAGACACCCGAGACGGCTCCTTGAATAAGGAGTGGGGCCCTCCCAGCCGCAGCCGGAATGTGTGTGAGGCGGCGTGTGTGTTTAAGAGTGTGTGTGTGTGCAGGTAAGTGGAACCGGCTCTGGCATATTGAGAAGACTTAAGCATCACATCCACCAGGGTGTTACCCGGTATTCTGCCATCACCTAAGGATGCTCTACAGATGGGCAGGGCATGAAGCAGTCTACGAGGACAGAAGAAGGGGCTGGTGGGCTGACCTCCCAGAGCTGGAGGCGGTGGGGCAGGGGCTGGTCTGCAGCCCCGGGAGACCTGCATCCCACAGCCCAGGGGAGCAGCCGCCCTCCCCCACCTCTGAGCAGCCAGGTAGTTGGAAGAAAGTAAGAAAAGTCTACTGCCTTCTTCCCAGTGGGGCAACCCCCGAGATCACACGGAGGCCCCAGAATGAGAAACAAGGTCAAGGACAATGGGTGCCCAGAAGACTGAGCACCAAACTCTGGAAGAGAGTTTTTTTGCACCTCTTTCCTCTGGGAGCCAGGAGATCCAGCCAGCTGTGAACCAGGCAGGTTCAGGCCCCACCTCCTGTGACTTCCACCTGGGAGTGATGGTCCTGGCCCTGGCGCACTGCCTTATAGTGGCATTGGTTATGTGCTTACCCATCACCTCTGCTCCGGAGAAATGGAGGCACACATCCCCAGCACCAGCCCAGGACCCAGCAGAGAAAGCCATCAGTGAAGCTTTTAGGATGAGAAACCAAATCCCTGTGGTTCTTTGAGGTCCGTTCTCAGGTCCCCCTGAGTCTTCTTAGCTCCAAGGTAAAGTCTCCCCTGGCACATTTCTAGTCTCTACCCCGTCTTCAGTTCTCTCTGAATGTGCTCCTTCTTATGCCAAAAATCCCCCGACGTATGGACGCAGAGGGGACCCTGAAGGGGCCCCAGCCTCTTTGACCCACCTTCCCTGCCTCCAGACACCCCCTCCCAGCTGCCCCCACCCCCACAGTCCTGTCTGCAGGACAAGGAGGGCTTCAGCTGGACCCAGCTGCAGGGCCCTGGCCTTCTGGCTCAGCCTAAGGGGACAGAGGCCATACGGTCTCCCTCCAGGGTCTTACTGGATGGCCTCCAGCTCTCCAGGGACCACAGGGAGCAGAAAAGTAAGGATCGGCAGGGAGGAAGGGGAACTGGGTTCGCTTCGTGGGCCCAGCCTCAATTTTTCTCACTCCAACCCCCAGCACAGCTAAATCATTAGTGACTGAGGCCACAGCGTTCAGAGGAGGGGAGGGAGGGAGGAGGGGAGAGAGGGGAGACGTCCTTTCAGTTCTCACTTCTCTTCTGGAGAAGGTTGACTCAAGAGCTATTATTAATAGTAAATTAAATAGTGTGGTTATTCTGAATAATAAAGAGCTCTCCTGCTCCAAGTTTCCACTGTCCTCTCTCCAGGGAAATACCTGCTGTGGTCTGACAAAGCTGATCCTCCCGCTGTGCCCAGGCACAGGCTGCCAAATCCGCCCCCCAGCCACCAGCAAAGATGCCTCCTCCGTCCCCCCTTCATGCTGTAGGGGGGCAGACAGGCTTCGGGAGCCACAGACACCCTCCGTCTCCCCACCTTGGAACCTGGCCTGTGTCCACCCTAGAGCAGGTGTCTTTGATGGCCTCCCTGCTGGAGGAAAGTGGTTCTCTCGCTTGCTAGTTGTGTGACCTTGGGCAAGTCATTGAACTTTCAGTTCCCTCATGGGCAAAATGGTCATAATAGTATCTACCACCTGTGGTTGCTAGAAGCATTAAAGTACTTAATATGCATAAAGGGCTCAGAACTGTGCCTGGCACTCAGCAATCACAGTCGATAGCATGTTAAATAAACAAAAGACTGCCAGGATGTTCACAGGGCAGAGACCAAGCTCCAGGGCTCTAGTCATTAGCCTCCTTGTGTTTGAAACTGTTACTTGTAGCCAAGAGCTTCTCAGTAGACCCAAGCCCAGGCTGAGAAGGAGATTGAGCAATGTGATGTCCTGTACTTCTCTGAGTCTCAGCTTCTCTACCCATCAATGGAGACAATGACATATGAGGCGATGGCCAAAACAGCTAACATTAGTTGAGCTTCTATTACGTGCCAGACACTGCCAAGTGCTTCACTGTCAGTCACTGACTTCATTTAATCCTCACAACAGCCCTCTAGGTGGGCACTCTGTATCACAGATGAGGAAATTGGGGCTCAGAGAGGTTAAGTAACTTGCCCAAGGAGACACAGCTAACATGTGGTAGAGTCAGATGTGAACCCAGGTCTGCCTGATTCCACAGCCCCACCTCAATGCCCATGTCACCAACTTTGTATCAGAGAGTGATTTGTGTCTGAGCATGTGTTGCGTGACTCAGGATTGTCAGTGGTGGGTACAGAAGAGAGGTAACAGGCCGGCCCTACCCCCACCCCACTAGGACTTAGTGGCTAAGCAGCCCCCAATTGAAATCTAGTTATCCCAAGTCAGAGCTGACAACTCTAGTTGGCTGCCTGGTGGCTGGGAGAAGGCAGAGAGTAAAAGAGGATCATGTAGAGAAGTGGAGGGACCAGAGGATGAACCTGAGGCCCAATGGAGAGGCAGGAGCAGATCAGGTACCAGCTCTGGGATGTGCAGGAAACCCTGGTGGGGGCAGGGGAGAGGGGCAGCCCTTCAGAGCCTGTCCCGCTGGCTCCCTCCCATCCACCCCTAGTCATCTGGTCCCTCCAGGGCCCACTTGGCTTCCCCCTCCTTCATCTCCCATGGCAACAGCATTCTGGGGGGGAAACACTCTCTCCTGGGGCCCCGATGCTGTGCTAAGTCCTCATTTATGAGGAGGAAACAAGGCCGACTGCGTTTTCTAAAGAGGCTCGAGGGAGCTGCTGCGGCCTCCTGAAGCTGGCAGTTGGGGCCTGCGGGTCATAGACGGGCTGGGGGGCTCAGGCAGCATGCATTTGTGAGTGTGAATGAACCGTTGGACCTGCCGATCGATTGCACAATATTGGCTGTGGTGTCCTGGGCTGGGAGGTGGGACCCGGGGTAGATCAGGCTGGCCCTCGGCCTCCTGGGGCTCCTGGAGAGAGATGGTACCTACACACTACCATCCGCCTGGTAAGTGCCACAGGGGCTCTGGGCTCAGGGGCTGCAGATCCTGGGGAGGGAGGGGCTCCTAACCCAGCCTGTCCATCAGGAAGGCTCCCTGGAGGGACCAACGAGTCTGCCTGGGGAAGGAAGGCTGGGAGGGCATTCTGGGCAGGGGGAGCAGAGGGTGAAGGCCCACAGGCCCAGAAGGGACTCCAGGTTTGTACCTGTCAGGAGTTCTGAGTGGTAAGAGGGGATGAAGTAGGGGTGGGAAGAGAAGGGGAGACTAGAGGTCTGTTGTAAGGGACCTCGACAATGTGCCTAGAAGCAGGTTTTCTGCTGAAGGTAATGAAGAGCCACTGAAGGGAGCGATCTGATCTGAGCAGCCTTTAGAAGATCGCTCTGCTGCATGTATCATCAATAAAATACATCTGGACCAGCCAACAGCCCATTCAGCTCTCAGAGCGACACTGTGCACCTGCCTGAGAGTCCATCCTGGGTTACGGAGTCCTGGGAGCTGCAGGCACAGAGAGCAATAGAGAGCTGAAGTCATTAGCCTCCTTGTGTTTGAAACTGTTACTTGTAGCCAAGAGCTTCTCAGTAGATACAAGCCCAGGCTGAGAAGGGGACTGAGCAATGTGATGTCCTGTACTTCTCTGAGTCTCAGCTTCTCTACCCATCAATGGAGACAAAGACACGTGAGGCGATGGCCAAAACAGCTAACATTAGTTGAGCTTCTATTACGTGCCAGACACTGCCAAGTGCTTCACTGTCAGTCACTGACTTCATTTAATCCTCACAACAGCCCTCTAGGTGGGCACTCTGTATCACAGATGAGGAAATTGGGGCTGCAAGAGTCCTTCTGCAATGGGGTTTCTCCCCATTTCACAGATGGCTACAGTAGAAAGGGAACAGGGCAAAGACAAATATCAGAAAATCAGGCCATATAATTAATCATGTCAAGCAGAAAGGGAAATGTTACATGATAATCTTAACAGACAGCAAAAAAAAACACATTGGATAGAATTCAGCATCCATTCTGATGAAAACTCTTAGTACAGTAAAAATAAAAGAACATTTCCTTGAAAAACAAAACATATCTATCTGCAACCAACAGTCAACATCACAGTTAGCAATAAAACACCAGCAAGGGACATTCACATTTAAGTCGAGACTGGAACAAGGATGCTTGTATTGCCACAATTACTTTCCATTGTTCTGGAAGTTTTAGCCAATGCGATGATACATTAAAAAATAAAAAGAAGCATAAGGTTTGACAAGGAAGAGAAATTGCTATCATTATTTGTTCATAATATGATTGTTTATCTAGAAAACTCAAGAGAATCAACTGAACAGCTAATAAAAGAAGATGAGCAGGGTCAGTAAGACGGCTAGTATTAAAATAAACACATGGGGAAAATCCAGTTTAAAACGTTAAGAGAAAGGAACGAAAAGAAGTTCCCCAGTGTCAGTGCTGAATCAGTGATGCACACAGCCTGAGCAGAGGGAAGAAGAGCCCAAGAAAACTCAAGGTTGAGGAATAAGCCCAAGCACTTTATGTCTCTCCTGCTGGAACCTGTTAGGAGGTAGAGAAGGCAGATAGGAACACAGGACAGGGCTGGAGAGGGCAGGAGAAGGAGGGCAGGAAGAGGGCTCCTGGCTTGTCTTCAAGGCTGGGAACAGTTAGGTTTGGGCTGGGTCTTCCCCTAATGGGGCAGCTCCCAGCCCTTTTGGGTCCCAGCAGCCCTGGCAGACAGCAGCTTAGGGCAATGAGACCTGACCTGTTCTGAATGGTTCACTGAGTCTGTACTGCTGAAAGGAAGCACTTGTCCCCCTGGGAGCTCCAGGCTGCACTGGAGGTGGGGTGGGGGGCTGCAGACATTGATAGAGAATTATCATCCACCCAAGGGCACAGACTCCCAGCAAGTGAAATTCTGGCTAAAAGGGCATTGCTGAACAATTGATGGGCTGATCACAAATTGCTCCTCTGGATTCATTAAAGGAGATTTCCCAGGAGAACCTGCCCGAGGCTCAGATGCACACCCGGCCAACCCCCAAGCTCCACTGCGATGTCAGGGGCTTACTCCCCAGCTCTCTGCCTCAGGCTCCTGGGGACAAGGTCCTGTGGTGCTGGGGATGGCCTGAGTCCCCTGCAGGCACCCAGCAGGTGCACAGGGGTATGGCTGCATTGCTTCCAGGGCTGATCCTCAAACTCCAAGGAAAATGAAGCTTGTAGTCTTTTCCTCCATTCGTGGTGTGAATATGGTATGATGGGCATGTGTGGCTCCTCTCACCCATAGTGTCACCTCTGGGTTTTCCATCACTCATCCTCAGAGAAGCCCCACAGCCAAAGGCATGGCAGCTGGTCAACATTTCAGGGTAACCAATTCCCCTGTACCCCCTTCCCTTTTGTCCTCACTCATGAGCTCCATCTGCACTTAAAAATAAATCACTGCCCATCCCCATCCACACCCCACCCCTCAGCACCACTGCTCCTGGCCAGAGATGTGACAATCACCTCTCAGGTGAGATGCTTCATTTACAGGGAGGTTGGGTACAAAGCAATAGAGCTTCCATGGTAGAATTTTGGGCACCGGGATAATGTGTACGGGCATTTTAGTCATTGAATTAGGTGAGGAACAAATTATTTAGTCCTAAAGGCAGGATATTATTGAGAGGTGATGCAGGCCTTCAAACCTCTTCAGGAGGTATAACCACCCAGCATAGGGGATAAGGGGAAGGGAAAAAAGAGAGAAAACATTTTTTGAGCACCTGCTAGGTGCTTTACCTTTGATGACCCATGGAACCTACAACCATGGTACAGGCATTATTTACACCTGGATTCAAACACTGATGCTTTGGACTCACAGCCTATGTTCTCTATTACTGGTCTCTATCTGCTCTTTAGAAATCCCAGCTGAGGATGGCCAGCCCCTAAACCCTAACCAGATGCACACCTCCTCCTCCTTTCAAACCTGCCCCCTCTGCTCAATTTCTCACCAACCTTGTTCTTCTCATATGACTTGTTGCCCCAAATTAATCCCCCATTAATGCTTCCTAGCCTTGTGGGTGCTTCATGGGAGGGGGTGCCCTTGACAGCAGACTCTCCTGGGAAGGGATTTTTCTAGATATGATAAGGGGTGGTGCACGAGAAGGAGAAGTAAGCTCCATCTCCATGTCCCAGCCTGTCATGCTCTCCACGCTCCTCCTTCCTTCTTCTGCAAGCTCCTTAATTACCTAGAGTCCTCTGCCCCAAGTCCCAGGTCTGGGAGAAACCCAGGGTGGGTTTGTTTGCTCTAATTTACCGCGACCCCCTGGTTCCTTGATCTCATCACCATGGAAATCTTAGAAGATCACCAGCACCACTAAAAAGGGGAGAGAAAATATATCTCCCTTTCCCAAAGTGAGCCCCCCAGTTAACTGCAGTGACTTTTTATGAGAATGGAGAGGGCAGGGGCAGTCTGAGGGGAGAGACCCAGCCCACCCTTAATTATGGATTAACCCTGAGATGCCCAGCTGCTGGCAGCTCAGACACATGCTTTCGGTTTCCCTGAAGTTTCCCAGGCATCCTTGCCTAGGAAGAGAGAATTCTATAGTTTTGTGCACAAGCCAAGCAGGCTTCATGCTGCACCTGCAGATGTGGGGAAAGGGCTCTCCTCAGGTCAGTGATACTGAGTCAAAGCTTGTCTACCAGGAGCTGCTGGTGGCAGGGAGCAGGGAAGAGAGAAGGAGCCAGAGTTCTGCTCCAGGCTCTTGTTCCTCTTAACCAAAGGTGAGAGCAGGGGCTGCCGACTGGGGAAGGCACAAGGGTAAAGGGTGTGAGGGGCCCTCCCCATTCCCACGGGTACAAAGGTTGTATCGGGTGCTACAGGCCCTTCGCACCTGCCAACAGACCTGAGATGCTCGCATGCAAGAAGGCCCAGGACTCCATGTGCTCCCGTTGGAGGCCAGCAGTAAGGCCAACAGCTCGGCAGCTCATACTCTCTTCTATCCTATAGGCAACTCAGCTCTGGCCCATCTTCTTTCTGGGATCCAGAAAAGTCTCTATGTGCTGGGATCCTAGAGTTGAAATTCTTCTTGCCATTTTAGACCCTTCCCAGCACTCACCACCGTCAGCACCCACTGAAGATTTCCTTGACTATCCCCTCTGACCAGAGGGTCTCCTCACCGTTTTAGATACTAGATCCACGCTGCTTCCTCTCGCCATGGTGTTTCCCACACCGAAGACAAACTTTCTATTTAACCCTCTATTACCTTCTCCATCAGCACTAACACCATTTCCACCATTATGTTTTCCATGGTGCTCCAGCACCACCATCGTGAACTTGGCCAGTATTCCACCATCACCACCACCATTGTCACCAGCACCTCTCACCACTATGTGAACTACTCCCCTTCTGTGATGCTGCTGTTCACCACCATCATCACACCTCACCACTGTCACCGCTACTCCATGCCACCATCATCACCATCTCTACCACTGCCACTATTCTTATCTTCGTGGCACTCACCATCACCGCCACTGTTACCAATGCCAATCTTACCACCTTCATATCACCACCTCCCACCAACATCACCCCCACCATCTCTATGATCAGTGCCACACTCACCATCATCAGCACTGTCACCGCCACTATTCTCACCACCAGGATCACACATCACTCCCACGACTTCTGACTCATTATCACCACTGTCACTGGAATGGATATTGTGTCTACCTTCATAAACTCAATCAGTCAATCACCTTCAGGTCCTTTGATGGAGGCCATGGAAGACTCCATATAAGGATGGTCAGCTGGGTCAGATGACCCCCATTCTTGCCCCCAAGGATGCTTCATTCTTTGCGGAATCTCTCATTAGTTGCCATTGTTACCACCATAGTGACCTCTAGGACTCTCTTTTTTTTAAAAAATATTTTTATTGAGAAATCTTCACATACATACATTCCATACCTGGGGTATGGTCAGTGGCTCACAGTGTCATCACATGGTTGTATATTCATCACCATGATCATTTTTTAGAACATTTGCATCATTCCAGAAAAAGAAATAAAAAGAAAAATGAAAAAACTCATACATACCATACCTCTCCCTGACTCATTGACTACTAGTATTTCCATCCACCCAATTTATTTTATCCTTTGTCCCCTCTATTATTTATTTATTTTTATCCCTATTTTTTTACTCATTTGTCCATACCCTGGATAAAAGGAGCATCAGACACAGGGTTTTCACAATCACACAGTCACACTGTAAATGTTATATCTTTATATGATCGTCTTGAAGAATCAAGGCTACTGGAACACAGCTCAACAGTTTCAGATACTTCCCTCCAGCCACTCCAATACACCATAAACTAAAAAGGAACATCTATATAATGCATAAGAATAACTTCCAGGATAACCTCTTGACTTGGTTTGAAATCTCTCAGCCACTGAAACTTTATTTTGTCTCATTTCTCTCTTCCCCTTTTGGTCAAGAAGTCTTTCTCAGTCCCTTGATGCTGGGTCTTGGCTCATCCTGGGATTTCTGTCCCACGTTGCCAGGGAGATTTACAACCCTGGGGGTCATGTCCCATGTAGAAGAGAAGGCAGTGAGTTCACGTGCCAAGTTGGCTTAAAGAGAAAGGCCACATCTGAGTAACAAAAGAGGTTCTCTGGGGATGACCCCTAGGCCTAATTTTAAGTAGTTTGTCAATGCTTTTTTATTATCAGGTTAATACACTCTGGGGTGTGTCCAAGCATTACATTCAGCTATACAGGATTAAAAACTCTCATTCTTATTCTGGGCTCCCTGTGTTTGTATTGTTTAAATGATCTATCCGGACAGTTTGGGTTAGACTATGTGCTACAGAAAATTCAAGTTCTCAACAGAACAAACCTTTCTTCTCCAAGACTCTTTCTTAATACCTCAAGGCATAACTGAGACAAAACTAGAACATTTATGTTAAGCGGATCAATTTTATCACCTGCTGATGGGAGTACATGTCGGTGCACACTTTCTAAGAGTAGTTTAACAATATGATGAAAGCCTTTGGAAAGTTCATTCTCAGAAATTTCACTTCTAAGACTCTATTATAAGGAAATAATTAGATAAATGTGCAAAGATGATGTGTGGTTTTATTATAGCAAAAAGAAAGAAAAAAGGGAGAGAAAGAGAGGAAGGAAGGAAGGAAGAAAAAAGAAAGAAAATAAACTAAATGCATAACAAGAAAGAGATTGTTTAGAGAAAGGATTCAGAATAATATGTTGTCATTAAAACAGAAAATACAGACTTACCTATTGACATAAAAAATGCTGACTCTATGTAGTTAATGAACAGAAGCAGGTTTAGAATCAGCATTTGTAGAATAATCCCTTATTTCTAAAAATATACATGTGTGCATGAAACAAGGTGAAAATATTTTATCTTAGCAGCTGGTACCAAACTTCTTGGAGAAGGAACTGTCTTTGTGTAGAAAAAAATACTTTGGTCGACCATTTAGATAGATGATGATGGCAAACCACTCAGCTTGAGACAAGGAGAAGAATTCATTTTGCTCTTAAGGAAGGTGGCAGAGAAAGGTGAAATGATCAGAGAGAGAGAGAGAAGTCAGGTGGGGGAGAGAGGCCAAGACGGGGCAAAGTGGTGGTGAAAATGCCAGGAAAACGTCCCTGTGGGAGATGGGGAAGGACCTGCCAAATTTTCAATCAAGTTTACAAAAAGCTCAGTGGTTCTAGATGAATGGTTTTCCTGTGGAAATTGGAGAAGGGGCTGAATTTCAGGTTTGATCCAACCCAAAATGGTAATAGCAGTTATGTCTGGCGGAGAAAACTATAGATGATTTATATTTATTTTTTCAGTTTGGTTTATTTGTGCTTTCTAGATTTCCAAAATAAACATTTTTTAAAAAAGTAAGTTTCAAGGCTCCACAAATTGGAAAACACCATAGAGTCATATGGAAATTGATAATCCAGGTCCAAAAGCATGGCCCGTCCCCTTCCCACAGGCTGCATCCTACGCTGCATGCACATGGCAGGCACTGCTTCGAACCCACCACTTTGGAGCAGCCACCCACGTGTCTCAGCACCTTGAAACCTGGTCCCCAAAAAAGTGACCAGGGAGACACAGGGAATCCCTGCTCCAGTACATAACCTAAGTCCCACCTTCTCATCCTGGTCTCTGGCCAAGGGGTCCATCCTTTTTCCACCTGGTTAACAACAGACATGCCCATGTCCTTGTGAGTAGGAGGAAACCAGGGAAGTCCTTCCGCGATGTCTTCCATTCGCAAGGACCAGGCACATAAGCCTTCACCAGATAGATAGTTACATAAAGATACCAACGCAGCAATTCTACAAAAGATGCACACACACCATAGCAGGTGTTTCAGCACACCGCCATTACCATCACCATCGCCCCCAGCACCACCATAACCTCCGCTCTCATTTTTATCCAAGCAGTGTACTTCTGTCCAGTGCTGCCGACATTTGGGGTTAGCTGGAGTTAAGCCTGAAAGGACACAAAGAAAAAGAATGTGGGGGAAGGCTGTTTTGTTTCCATTTCCTGACATGTCCCTGATCTGCACAAAACCTTGTGCGGTTCATTCACTTGGTATTCAATGGAATAAAGTAGCTGGGAATGAATTTGTTTTGCATTCAGTTGGATAACACTGTTAGTTATGAATTTATAATTTGCAGAGGGATGAGGCTTTTTTTTCTTCGAGGCGTCAGAGAAGCTGTTGCTTACAAACTTGTAATTTGCCACTGCAAATCCATCTGTAAATGACACTATTGCAAGTCGAAAATCTCCCAGGCACAAGGAATACAGCCTCAGAATTAAATTGTGTGTTTGACAAGAACCTGCTGTTCCGTCCAGCCCCAGCCTCACAGTCCCCACCCTTCTTCCTGGGTTCTGTCTATGCCTTGATGGCTTCCCTCCCGTCAGTTCAGCCCCCACTGCCCCTGCTCCCAACAGTTCAGCCTCCAATCCCTGCTCCTCTCCTTCCACACCCAGGGGGGGGGGGCACACATAGCCCAGCCAACGCCACTCAGCTCTCTGGAGAAAGCGCAGACAGGATCGGCCAGCATGGAGTAAGCACGGGACCTTATGTGTACACTTCTCACTCTTTCTGGGCCTTTATTCCCCAGAAAGATAGGATAGGACTGACAGGACTCCATTCCCTCAGAAGCGTTTCCCCAGATATGCCAACCAGTATGGGTAGGAAATGAGTTTGCCCTGGGAAGCTTTGCAAAGTGTGAGACGCGCTCCACTCATCGTCCCAAAGACCAAAAGGGCAGGACTGGGTGGGGCGCGTGACCTGTGACAGCTCTGCCCACGCAGACTACATGGAGCCAAGCGTCTTCGCCTTGACCACTTCCAGCCTCTTGGGATTTTTGTTTGTATTTTTTTAAATCTCATTTCCTGTTTTCCTCAAATTTTCACTGATTTATTCTTTTTTAGTTAAGGTTTCTTTTGGAGCGCTGAGGATGAAAAATTAAAGGGAGGTTCAAAGCATAGCTGAACAGAAGAATAAAACTGGTGCTTGATGGGAAGTCAGAGCTAGAAAAGACTTTGGAGCACTCATCAACATAGAGTCAATCAACAAGCATTCATAGTACTCCATTCCCACCACATACCAGACACTGAGCTAGAAGGTGGAGATGCAGAATGAATGACGCAGTAGGACAGTATGGGCTCTGCTTTAGGGGCTTATGGTAGCAGGGAAGATGGGCCACTGAACAAGCAGCTAAAATAGGATGTGATTAGTGATTCAATAAAGGGAATCTGTGTCTCGTGGGGCCATATGGCAGAGGCACAAGAACTGGCCTAAGAGGTTTAAGATGAGACCAGCTATTGATGAGCTGTGTGACCTCAAACAAATCGCTTAGCCACCCTGAATTTTTGTCAGTTACCAGTCAGTAAGTATTTGTTGAGACAATGCAAAGCATGTACGTTCTAGCAGGGAGTACAAACATTAAATTATTACAGTAATAGGGGGCATTGCCTAGTTTGGAGCAGAGGCCTGAGAAGGCTTTCCTCTGGATTGCAATTTAAGAGTGAGCGGGAGTTAACTGGGTGAAAAAGGGATAAGACGCAGAAGGAATAGCATGTGCAAAAGTCCAGAGGCAAGAAACCTGTACATCCAAGGTTTGGAAAGAAGTCCAGGGTGACTAGAAAGCAGAGAGCCAAGGGAAGCAAGGAGGGAGGGAAGCTGGACAGAGCTCCAGGGGCCAGACCACACAGGGACATATGGACGTGTTGAGAACCTGGAGCTTCATCCTTGGGAAAATACAAAACAGATGAGGGGGTTTAAGCATGGGAATGGTATGCCAGCCTCAGCAGGTTTTAAGATTTGTGGCTGCTCTGCTGCAAATATATTGGATGGGATCAGAGAGCACGTGGGGAGGGTATTTTCATTATCTAGTTGAGAGATGAGGGTGCCTTGGACAAAGGGGGTAGCAGCAGAGAATTGAGACAAGAGACACATTTGGGAGACAGAGTGGACAAACAGAGGCAGATTTGATGTGGGAGGATGAGAGAGAAGAAGATATAAAGGAAGACTCCCAAAGTTTGGGTATGAGCCGCTGCGATAGGGATCCCAGCAGGAGGAAGAGGTTAGGAAATATCCTAGGTTTGGTTTTGAATTTGAGCTGCCCAGGAGGCAGGAGCACCCATGAGTAGGAGCTTAAGGAGAGCCGGGGCTGGAGGTGTGTATCTGGGAACAGAGACAGTATCGGCGGTAACAGCTCCACAAGAGAGGGTGATACAGCCGAGGGGGACGAAAGTGGGGTGAGAATTGAAAAGGACCTGGAATTGAGATGTGAGCAACTCTAGTGTTCAAAGATGGGAAGGGCAGGGGAGTGGGCAGAAGAAGCTGAGAGCCAACAGACAATGTGTAGGAAGAGATCCAGGCATACTTGGCTTCCCTGCGGCCGAGGGAAGAGAGGTGGCTGACAACAGAGGGGGTGGACTGTGCCCAATGCTGTGGGAAGAACAAGTCAGAGCAGATTTAAAGTCTGTCTTGTGGATTCAGCATCCTGGAGGTCATGGGTGAACTCAGCATTTAAAGTTTCTTCGGGGGAATGGTGGAGGTGGATGCCAGATTGCAAAAGGAAGAGGAACACATGAAAGCTGGGGAAGGAGAGGCAGGGAATGGGGACCACCCGTGGGATGTCAGGTTATAAAAGGAGAAAAGATGAAATGGCACTTGGAGAGGGAAGTGGGGTCTTATATTTAAAATAGGGAGTTTGGAGAGTAGGTTTAAATGTTGATAGAAAGGAACCGGGAAAGAGGGACAGACAGGAAAACAGAGACAGAGAGAGACAAACAGGGACAGGAGAGTTGGGGGGTAATGGACAGCAAAAGGTGCCCAGAAGGCAGGCAGGGAAGATAAGAAAACAGTTCTTCCATGCCGTTGCCAGAACAATTGATAACTCTTTCTGTGAAAGTACTCTGTAAAATACCATCTTCTTGGAATATCCCAACAACCCATTTTTAGAAGAGGAAGCAGAGACACAGAAAAGGTAGGATTGGTCCAGGTCACACAGCAGGGCTTTGCATACAGATGTTCTAGGCCCTATGCCCTGCCCCGTCCACAGTGCCACCCTGAGGAGGACAAAGACTGAGTGTTAGAGTTACAGGGGAGGGGCAGGAAGACTGCAGGTGGGGGGGAGGGGTGGGGGAGGGGACCTGAGACATGAGCCACACCCTGTTCCTTCATCTTTTTCCATCTCTGGTATACTTTTAAAAATATTTTGCTTAAAAAAGATGTTCTGTTTGTTTCCTAGAGCTGCTGTAACAAAGTACCACAAATATGGCGTCTTAAAACACAGAAATTTATTCTTTTCCAGTTCTGGAGGCCAGAAGTCCAAAGTCAAGATGCCATCAGGGCTGAGTGCCCTCTGAAGGCTCTAGGGGAGAATCCTTCCTTGCCTCTTCCTGGCTTCTGGGGTTTGTTGGCAATCCTTGGTGTTCCTTGACTTGTGGCTGCATCACTCCAATCTCTGCCTCTATCTCCTCCTTGTGTGCGTGTCTCTGTCTGCGTCCTCTCCCCTTCTTATAAGGACACCAGTCACTGGGTTTGGGGCCCACCCTAAGCCAGTATGACCTCATCTTAGCCAATTACATCTGCAAAGACCCTATTTCCAAATGAGGCCAAATAAGGTCTGAGTGGATATGAATTTCAACCCACTGCAGATGTGAAGCAAATAAAAAAGCACTTTGCAGATTCGTTCAGTATTCAGAAAGCACACACCAAGAAAGCCAATGGCAGAGTCTGCTGGGTACCAAGGGCAAGGAGTTCCATGCTGCAGAGTCCACTCTCCAGCAGCCCCTGGTCAGGTACACGGTGACAATGTAGCACAGCAAGCACTGTACTTGTGTTCACAGGAGGGACCTCACAAAGCTGGGAGTATATTTGAGGAGAGCCTGGTGGTTGCCTCGAGGGCAATGCTGAGAGGGAAGCACTACAGGCAAAGAGGAGAGCAAGAGCACAGAAGGGCAGTGTGGGCTGAGTAGTGTGAGCGGAAGGTAATAAAGAAACATGAGGTTGGAGATATGGAGAAGGACCAGCTCCAGAAGAGATGCAAAAGCCAAGTTAAGGTGACTGGACTTACCCTGTTGAGACTGGGGACCCACGGGAGAATTGTGAATATGTAGATTGGAAAGACAGTACCTGCAACAGTGGATGCAGCCGGATGAGTCTGAAGGTTGAATCATCCATTAAGAGACCATCAGCCATTAGTCAAGATGTAATGAAGAGGCTGGAGAGAACTGCCTGAAAATGTAGCGCTGTGTTCCAGTAGCCATGTTTCTTGAAGATGATTGTATAATGATACAGCTTTCACAATGTGGCTGTGTGATTGTGAAAATCTTGTGTCTGATGCTCCTTTTATCTACCTTATCAACGGACGAGTAAAACATGTGGAATAAAAATAAATAATAGGGGGAACAAATG
>PVIY010042921.1:0-20668 GCA_004026745.1 Myrmecophaga tridactyla | reverse complement strand
AAACTCCATCAGCAAAATAAAAACCCAGAATTAGAACACAAAATAGGAATGTGTTTTTATCAGAATTAAGTAGGAAACACTATCATTAACACATAAATGAATTCAAAGACAACAATAGTAGTAATAGTTAATATGTGTATATGTATATATGTGTATATGTATATATGTGTATATATATATATATATGTATGTATGTATCATTATTATGTACCACACACTATATAGGAGTTTTACCTGTACCCTCATTTAATTTTCACAGCAATCCAATGAGGTAGATACTAGTATTATCTTCAACTTAAAGAAAAGAAAATAAAGGCACAGGAAGTTTTAGTAATAGTCCTCAAATCACAGAGTGGCTACGGGCATAGTACTTTTAATTACTGCTCTATAATACAGTTATTTTTGAAACAAATGTGCATACAACTTTTTAAAAGTTGACTTCAGAATTTGGTCACATTCACCAAGAATTCAATTTATTCTTTCTAGAGAGAACTATTATTTTCTTGAAAACTTTCAGAATTCACAGCACCCGATCCTAACTTGTAAGCAGTGGCAACTCACTTTTTCAAATTTCACTCCTGGCAGAAATTCAATTTTCAGAGAGGTGTCAGGCATCTTCTTGTGGTCCCTCTAGGCCTTGATGTTTACAGGAAAGCAAACTAGTTTGAGGACCTTTTCACCCCTCAGCAAAAAACAATCTTTTCAGTCCTCATCAATACTGCAGAGACTATACTATTTCCATGACTAAGAACAACGTGATCAGATCATCCACAGACCAAAATCTGTGGAAGAGAAATGAGGGAAAGATCGGGGGACAGCAAGCAGCAAAGCAGGAATCAGTAAAAAGGAAACGATTTTCTTCTTATTGCTTGGAACCCTGGAGTTTCAACATATCTCATATTCTATAATAGCTTGGTGCATTAGTCAGGGTTCTCTAGGGAAACAGAACCAGCAGGAGATATCTATAGATATGAAATTTTGTAAAAGTTACTCATGCAACTGTGGGGATGCACAGGTTCAAATTCTACAGGGCAGGCAGCAAGCTGATAGCTCTGATGAAGGCCTCCAATGAATGCCCTTGGAGAGGCTGGCCGATTGAAGTAGAAAGAGAGATTCTCTCTTCTGACTTCTCCTGTAAAGCCTTCAGGTGATTAGATTAAACATTATTAACTGCAGAAGACACAGATGTAATCAGCTACAGATGTAATTAGCCATGGATGCAATCAATAAGCTGATGACTTAATAATTAGAAATGTCTTGTGGTAATGGTTAGTCAGTGCTTGCTGGACAAGACAACTGGGCACCATCACCTGGCCAGGCTGACACATAAACCTAATCATAACACTTGGGCAACAATGAGTCTGGTTCTTTGAAATGGCAACTCATAGGAGCAGAGCACCTGATACAATATTACATTGTATTCCATAATCTCAATTCTGCAATATCTTTCCTCCTTTATTTATATGAGCAGATACGTGTTTAGGCATGTTGCCATTTTTTAAACATCCCACATCTGGCTAGTACTGTCTCCAGCCATGACTTGGCTCTTCTGGGTTGGAGCTCTCCTTGAAGGATAAGAGATTTCTGTGGCGCAGATCCCTGTGTGGTCTGCAGACCAGAAGCATTTCCCGTGAGCTGGTTAGGAATGCAGAATCGCAGGTTCTACCTCAGACCTATTAAATCAGAATCTCTATTTTAAGAAGAGTTCCGTGTAATTTTAATGTATCTTAAAGACTGAGAAGTATATCCCTCGAATGTCTGATTTAATAAATGTGCTGTAGGATTTAGGAATCTACTTCTTAAATAAACCTTCTAGGTTATTCTGGTTAAAATGGGCTTCCAGTTATGCTCTGAAAAAAAAAAAAAAACGTGCTTTCTGGTTCAAGTGATATGTTCCTTGCAGTAATCTAAGTTTCCTAGTTAGAATTGGACATACTTGATATACTCAATTGTAAAGAAAATTTTGAAAGGTCAAAAATAGAAGTTAATAAGACCTTTAATGAATTTTTTAAAACCAGTATGTTTTAAATAAAATTAACATGATTAAAAATCAGAATTCCCTGGGGTACTTTTTCAAAATGCAAGATTCCCTCTCCTGCTAGAAAGAGGAGGATTATATTACCACTATTTCCCTCTCCTTAAAGGAATTATTGCTATAACAAATAACTGCCACCGAGGGATGGCAAGATTAAAAATCCCTGTATGAGCACATTAAAAAGACAATAAAAACCCAAATGTCATAAACAGGATATCCATGGTTACAATTGTGTTTTTTCTCTTCTTTCTTCCAGACTTTTGTATACATGCACACACATAAACATATATTTTATACCTAATAGGGGTCAGATGGTGAACACAGTTTTCTATCTTCTTTCCACTTAAAATTTTTATACCATTGATTTTTTTTTCCAGGTCATTAAATATTTTTCAAAAAACATCATTGTTAATACTTCATTCTATTGCCCGACTAAAATGCATTTCCCCCAACTTCATTTACTCTGGGCCCTGGATCAAAGTTTTCCTTATTTTCTTTTCTCTGGAGCAGCTCCTACCTGCTCTGACACCAGGACTAAGTAAAGACTTTTGTTTTTGGAGTTCTTTCTCCAGCTCTTTTACAGTCCCCTACAGCACACCTCTGGGTTTTTTTCCGTTTGGGAAATGGTACACATTAAATGTCTCTCCTAGAGGTTCACAATGGCCATCAGCACATTAAAGTATTGAGAAATCATGCAGTTAACAAACCTGCTTATCTTAGCTAATCCTAGAATATCTCAAATTTATTGAGTTCAGAACTTTCTTGGGCATACAGTTGTATAATATCCCTATCCCAGAGAGCTAATGTTCTCTGAAACACATTTTAGGAAGCACTGGTCTGTACCATCAGTGAAAGTACAAGAATTTCATGCCATATCAGAGAGCCTTTAGTACTGCTCAAATCATGTCTGTAAAGCTTAACCCTGCAGATATGTCTGATAATATTTCTATTCCCAACCTAAAACCATAGGGTCCTTAAAGGTTAAATATGCTTAATATTTTCACATCACACATGAAAGATTATTGTCTTAATCACATACTACTTAAATTCTCCCACATCCTTATTCCTATAAAATATAGCTTTTACATTTCATAGTAACTCATAATTCACAAACTGTTTTACTTGTATTGTCTGATCTTTGAAACAACTCTGAGAAAAAAGGTTAGGGAAATACATCCGTTTTACAGATGTGAAAAATGTGATCAGTAAGCATAGTAAGTTGTCCAAAATTGCACAGAATAAATAATAGAAGTGAGTATCAAAAGTAAGTCTTCTGATCCAATGTTTTCTATCCTTAGTTGGAGTTGAAAAAAACCCATTTCATGTTTTAACCCAACTTTCATATCCCTTTTAATGTCTTTTCACTATTTCTCAACATCATGCTTAAAATTTAAAAGTATATTAGATTTAATTGATAGTTTTCTAGAAAATTTTTGTTTTCAATGGATGTATTAAATTGTATCAGGTTAAAAGAAGGACCATAATCTGAAATAACTCTGATCATTTGAGGAAGGACATATCAGAATGAACAAATGAAATTCAGATAGTTCAAGCATAAGAAGGATTATTTGGAGAGAATGAAAGGAAAACTGTACTAAATATAAAATTCTATTTCACTCTTTTCAACAAATATTTCTGAGTGGCTAGAGTTTGAGGGAAAAATACCTGGAGATTAAATGGTTGCCTCTAAATCTAAAATGCAACATACTTGGCAATGGAGAAATATTTCAGATTATAATACCTTGTTTTAAAAAAGAAATAACCTTTCTAATCAGTATCCGATCAGATCTTACCATTATGTATCTTTTGGATCCCATAGTTTAAATAGATTTGGAAAGCAAAGAACGTTCACAGGGCAAGCCAGACAGATTGCTAAGAAAACAATATCTTTAGGAAAACATTAAAGAAACAGAAATTACTGAGGCCAAAGAAGAAACAGTTGAGTAATTTCCTGAAAGAATCACTCAAGTACACTGAGTATGCTTTCTGTGTCCATCACCCTTGAGGACCTGACAATACCCAAGGGGGGTAAACCATAGTTTTGTGAATTTAAATTAAACATAGAAATACGCCCATATTGGATGAGTTACTGGAAGAGACTTTATTCATTTTAGAGATTTTGCCTAATTGAGATGATTTTAATAGACTGCAACAGGAAATCACACTTGGACTAATCATTTAATACTGGTTTAGATTAAAGCTTTTAGGCCCCAAAATAAAATGCCAAAAGGCTATTATAATTATCACATCTGAACTGCTTACTTGAAGTTTAAATGATGTGTTTTTGTTGTTTTGAATTCCTTTCTTTTGTGTCAGTAGTAGAAGGACAAAAAGCTCCAGTCTGGACCAATATGAATTATACTTTGTTTATACTTAAAGGAAACATTGTTTTAAGGGGTTGCTTCTTATACCTGTCTTACAGTAAATAATTTATGTACCTTCACACAGGTAAGATTTCAAATAATGAAAGCATACAGTAAAATTTTTTAACTTTTAATTATCTCTGAATTGATATCATTTCCCTTATCACTAACATTGATTTTTCTAAGTTCATAATCTATTGTTACAATACCTGTCTCCAAAGACTGGGAGGGACAGAGACATGGGAGAAGAGAAGGAGACAAAGAAATAAACAGTAGAAGGGCAATTTAAAAAAAGCTCCTCATAATATAAAAGTAAGAAACAATTAAAAAAGAACATTTTTTAATTCATAAATTCAGATTAAATAAGTTATTGCATTTATTTAGCTTTGAAAATTTGATTACTTGATAATAAATAATGCTTCTTAATACTAAAAAGTTGTGAGTAATCTATTCTTTCATTCCTTTGTTTCACAAAAGTGTTTAAGGTCTAATGACATGACAGGAATCATTCTAGGGTCATGGGATATACCAATGACCAAAACAAAGATCTCTGTCCTCAAGAAGCTTATAAACTAGTAAGGAGAGATGAAAAAAAATAAACACAATACAATTCTTTTTTAATTGTTTCTTACATTTATATTATGAGGAGCTTTCTTTAAATTACCCTTCTACTATTTATTTCTTTGTCTCCTTCTCTTCTCCCATGCTTCTGTCCCTCCCTGCCTTTGCATATAGGTATTGTAACAATAGACTATGAACTTAGAAAAATCAATGTCAGTGTTAGGGAAATGATAGCAATTCAGAGATAATGAAAAATTAAAAATTTTTACTTTATGCTTTTATTATTTGAAATCTTGCCTGTGTGAAGGTACATAAATTATTACATTCTGTAAATAATACAGAATGGTAGAAGGTGATAAATACTAAAAAAAAAAAACAGTAGAGAACAGTGAGATTGGGTGTTGGTAGTGATTAGAGGAGCTTACAGAACTAAACAGGGAGGTCAGTGTAGCCTCACTAATAAATTGACTTGAACAAAGAGGTGAAGAAGTCACTGGCATTGAATGAAGTGGGTGCCTCTGCAAAAGCAGTGAAGTACCATTTATGTTTTAAAAAATCATTCTGGCTGCCAAGTTGAGAATAGACTACAGAGGGGCAAGAGTGGAAAGAGAGAAACCTACTAGAAGGCTATGCAATGCAGCTCCAAAGTTACTCACCCATAATTCTGAAACAGGCACGCTGTTTCTGTAAAGCATCAGTTAGGAAAACTAACCTACAAGTAATATACCCTAAATGTCTTCATATAGCCAAATTAGTGTGAATATTCATATGCTTCACAACAGAAATGTAACGTTTGATTAAATAATACATAGTATAGTTGCCTTATTACTTTTATAAAAATCTAAAAAAAAAAAAAAATGCTGAAAATGCACAACTCTTCTGGATAAAGGATTTCAGAAAGGCAAACCAGAGGAGCGAAGACTTGGTAGCATTAGAGACTGTGAGACGTAATCACGTTTCAGACAGGGTCTGAAAGTAGGGCAAACAGGATTTTCTTACAGAACGGATGTTGCAAAGAGGAATCTAGGAAGGCGCCAATGTCTTTGGCCTAAGTAGTACGACGGAGTTACCACAAACTGGAGTGAGAAAGGCTGTGAGTGAAACATGTTTGGGGGAGGTCAGGAGCAATTTGTTTTTTAATTTTCTTTTCTTTTTTTTTTTTTTTCAGGAGAAATTTGGACATGTTAAGTTGAGTCATTTATTTCCAGCCAACTGCTGAGGTTCTCCTGCAGGTGATAAACAAATACAGAGTTTGAGGAGAGGTCTGGGCTAAAGACATAGTGTGATGATCTTACATTAGACAATGGTTTCTTAGACTTTATACCCAAAGCACAAGCAACGAAAGATAAAGTAATTTTGATGGTACCTCATCAAAATTAAAAACTTTTTTGCACCAAAGGACTTTATCACAAAAGTGAAAAGAAAATCTTCATTGGGAAAGCATATTTGGAAACCACATATCCTATAGCGGTTTAATATCCAGAATCCCGAAGCTCAACAATAAAAAGACAAACAACACAACTAAAATATAGGCAAAAGACTTGAATAGACATTTTTCCAAAGACAGCTGGCTAAAAAGCACATGAAAAGATGCTCAACATCATTAGCTATTAGGGAAATGCAAATCAAAACCACAATGAGATACTATTTCACACCCACTTGAATGGCTATATTAAAAAACAGACAATTACAAGTGTCAGAAAAGATGTGGAAAAATAGGAACACTCATTCATTGCTGGTAAAATGGTGCAGCTGCTGTTAAAGAGAGTTTGGCTGTTCCTCCAAAAGCTAAGTATAGAATTACCTATGACTCGGCAATCCCTCTACTATGCATATACCCAAAAGAATTGAAAACAGGAAACGAAACAGGTTTTTGTACACTGATAGTATTAATCACAATTGCCAAAAGATGGAAGCAACCCAAGTGCCCATCAACAGATGAATGGATAAACAAAATGTGGTATATACATGCAATGGAATATCATTAAGCAGTAAAAAGTCCCAGTTTATGTGATAACATGGATGAACCTTGGGGGTACTAAGAAATGTTTGCTGATTAAAAGAATGAACAGTTGAGTTAAAAGTAAAATGTCACAGGATGTAGTAAGTTCCCTAACTCTTAAGTGTTTTCAAGTAAATCTGAACATGTTGGAAGAATTTCCATTCTGTATAGGAGCTGTGATCTACTATATATAACTTCATGGCATCCCTTCCATTTCTACACACAGTCTTTTTTATTTGTCCAATTGACTGACTCTTTGTACAGTTCTTTATAATAACAATAATTATCAAGAGGGATATATTATTTGCTACTTTATAGCTAATTCCCTTTATGACTTTGATTCTTATTCAAGGCATGGCTATGGTTGAAATGTTATCATAAGTGACTTGCAAAAAGTGCTCAGTTATTCACTTACTGAATACATCTCCTCTGGGTTTCTGTGGCGCTGTCTGTATCCTGTTGTCAACCGTAATCGCTCTTGGAGATGTGCTGGCAGCTGGCGCTACAGTCATCAGTCTGGTGGTTGGCCTTTCTGGGGTTGGTGGTGGCGGGGTTTTGAGCTCTATTGGGGGTGGTGGGGGTGGGGGTTGGGTAGGCTGGGGTGTCGGCTGTGCTGCAGGTCTTGTTGTCGGCTTAGAAGTGGGTCTGTCGGTGATAACTGGAGGAATATATGGGGTCTTCAGAGGCCCCCTAGTGCTTCCAACATCAGGAATCAAATTACTGTGTCCTGCGTCACCCTTCAAAAAGGTGTCATTTCCCCGTGGTATATAAATCGGACCTGAAGGCTCAATCATGACTCTTGGAATATCTGAAAAAGTCAAAAGATTTAAATAAGTGTGTAACCATCCCTCCTTTGGAAGTAAAACATCAACTGTAAAAACAAACACAGAAACATCTCATGCCAACTAGGTTTACCTTTCACATTTAGAATATTTCTTTACTCTAAGTCAGGTTGCTTTCCAAACAACAAGTGTGTGAATGTGTGCACATGTGTACTATATACATATGTAAATATATGCACACACACATAAGTATATTAACATATGTCCATCCTTCGGATGTGGGCAAAACATATATTGGTGTTTTTGTAATGAATATGTATTATTTGAAAAACAAAATGTTATAAATATTTATAAAGTGGATACAGACTACAACCAATGAGGTTTCTAAAAACTGCACAGTGCGAAAGAGAACAGAAGCATTCTAAGCTGTTTTTTTAATATGAGAAATGTATGCTTGGAATCTATGTCAAATGTCCCCATGCTATATGAATATTATAAAATCATGTTTAGAATTGTTCGAAGACTAATATCTTTCTCAAGTGCACTTATCTAAATTCAACCAACATTTTGAGTAAACATTCTACATATTATTTTATAGCTGGTTTTCCTTCCCTCTTACTATTGCTTTAAAAAAAAGAAATTTTTAGTTTATCAAAATCATCTGTGGAATTTTTTTCCTTGATAATCTTTACCAAAAGAAACCCAATATTTAACCTGCCGAAATGATATATTACCGACCAGGAATGACCCCACAAAAGCCTTTTAATCCCAATGATTCTATGCCCCATGACTTTCAGAAAATATTTTACTGAGGAAAATTTTTAAAATTATGTATTGCCACATGAAATATATGCTAAGTTATGGCTTTTGGTTTGCAAAACTTTCATCTTGAAGGTTATGTTTCTTTTTCACGCTTATCTATGAACAAAGCCACTACTCCAAATATAGCTTATAAATTTTGAAAAAGAAAAACAGTTCTGAAAGTAGAGAAAATACAGATGAGAATGATTTATTTTTTATAATGCAGTTGGCAGACAAAAAAACAAAGAAACAAAAACTGCAGAACATATTCAGATTATCCCACTATCAGAACCTAATGCCAACCAACATTTATTTCAGATTTTAATGAAATTAAATTTTCAGGGAGGGCTTTTTAATTTCTTCCCAGGTAAAAGGAAGCTATTGAAAGATTTCAGTCACGGGAATCTGATGCTCTTAATATAAGAATGTAGTATCAAATCTTTAATTGTTAAAAAATACCTGAGCAAATGATTTCATTGCTTGTGGAAAGCACAAAGTAACATTGCTAGCTATGAAAAATTTACTTCTGTGATTAAAATACTGTTTCTTATCTTCCCTCACAAAAGCCTTTCTGTGGTTCTGTATTTCCTGCTGGAGTTTAGAGCTGGAAGAGAACAGGTACTCACACACGCAGCTCAGCCCATCGCCCTGGTATCCTTCTTTACATGTACACCTGTAGGACCCATGTACGTTGTAACATCGAGCAGAGCTGCTGCACTGATGCTGGCCAAGGGCGCACTCATCTATATCTGCATCAGGAAGAGGGGAAAGAAAGGGTTCACTTGGGAGATAATAGGTTGATGGGAAAAATATAGTTTCAAAAATTTTTTTTTTGCAACATGGAAGTCCATGTAGAATTGGCAGATAAATGGAAGAAATGTGGATGCAGAACCATCAGGGGTTGAACTGGACTTCTGTCTGTTTGATGGCAATACACCCCCCCGACCCTGACACCTGACCCATCCCCAGAGCTAAAAGACCTCTCAGCGGTATAAGAAACAAATAAGGCAACGGTGGAGTGTCATTACCATGACACTGGTATCTGCCTCCAATGTACATGAGGTCGAATCCTCTGTGGCATTTGCAGATGTAGCTCCCGAAAGTGTTGACACACTGCCTGAATCTAGGGCAGGAGGCTCTTCCAGTGGCACACTCATCAATGTCTGGAAATACAAGTCACAGCTTAGGAAGAACAAGAGCATATTCAGATGAAATATATTTTACATATAATAAAAAAACTGAGCTGTCTGTAAATGGTTGCCTGGCAGACAATAAGCTCATCATAAACGTTACACAGCTGGTTGCCCCCATGGACAATGTCCACATCTCCAAAATTCAACTCATCCTCCTGTCCCAAGACGCTCTTAGCTTGTGCCTATATCCAGCTGGTTGCTTGAAATAGAAACAGGAATTATCCTTAGCAATTCTCTTTCTCATCACTCCCAAGTGACCAAGTCCAGTTAATTCTACCTCTGAAAATTTATTTGAATCTCTCCACTCTTCTCTCCACTCATTGCCACTTCCCCAGCCCAAGCCACCATCTCCCAGGTTTGACTAGTCTAAGAACCTCTAAATTAAGCTCTTGGCTGTAAGTCTTACTCCCTCCAAAAGATTCCCCACCCAGAGTCTATGACCTGGCTGAAACGTAGATCTGTTTCCACCTGCTTTCAGAATGAAATCCCCCTCCTTCACTACATCCTTGAAGGCCCTGCAGTATCTGGCCCCAATCTACCTCATCCATTGTATTTCAAGCCACCATCCCTCCTGTTCACTCCACACTCCAGCCATGTTGCTCTTCTTTCTTTAAAAACCTCACACAAGCCAAGCTCTCCCACTGCCTGCCCTGAAATGGGATTTCCCTACTTCATTGACTGGTTCTTCACAAAGCTCTTCCTCCAGTTCTTATTACAGGGATTTCTCTGACCACTGTTTTCTAAAGGAGACACTTCCTGTTTTTTCTTAGCATCTCATGTTAACATTTAGAACACTGTATTTTTATTGGGTATGTTTCTTTTCTGTATCCTCTGAGGATCATCATCCTGTCTGCTTTACTTATCACTGTATATAACTAGCAATTGGCAGTGTCTGGGATATAGAAAACACTATTTAAATATCTGCTGAGTGACCAAATGTCTCCATTCATTGCATGCTTACTACATGCTAGGTTTTATGCTTAACTCTCTGCATATACGCTTTTATTTAATCCTCACAATGGTCCCATGTGTTATTACAACCATTTGAAAGACAAGGAGACACAAACTCAAAGAAAGGAAGTCTCTTGCCTAAGGTCACACATCTAGTATATAGCAGGGCCAGGTCTGAACTCAAAGCCCAGGCTCCTAATCATTGGCTTTCCTAATCCACAGGGAAAAAAATGTAATCCCTGGGCGGGCCACGGTGGCTCAGCAGGCAGAGTTCACCACACATACAATTTATCCCTGTCTACTGTTCAGCTTCATCTGTCTCCCCTCCCCCTTGCCCCTCACATTGCAGAAATACTGAGTCCTTCATGTTTTCCTAAATCTTCTGCTCCCGTTGAATTATAGCGCCTTTGAACGTGGGTTCCTCTGCCTGAAGCTTCCTCCTGCCCCTTATCCTTAGGGAAAGGAGGTTTCCAGGTTTCATTCACAGGGATCTGTTCTCTTCTGAAACATCTGCTATCTTCTGAAGGATAGCTAATTACCTGATCGAGGTAACTGCCTTTTTCTCTTTTTTCTCATCACTTTTGCTTTCCTCCTTTATCCTAGAGCAGCTGCTCTAATGCTTAATGTTACGACTCACCCACGCAGCTCCTCCCATCAGGAGCCAGCTGCAGGCCGGGAGAGGGGCACTGGCACCGGATCTGTCCTTTTACGACATCACAGCCATACTGACAGTTTGCCATAGAGCACGTCAGGGCGCCTGGGAAGAGATTTGGCCAGCTAACTCAGAGAGATAAAGAACATACTCTGTAATTGAAATAAGTATGTTTCTCAACTTGTCCTGAGATTAGTGTCACTGAATCAACAAAGAGGCCTCAAGTATCTAACACTCTAAAGAGAGTAAAAAAAAACTAGGGGAAGGGAGAAAATGCACACACGCACATCCTCAGGGTTGATTAAGGAAGAGTTAACAAGTTCTGCTGTCTTCTGAGATGCTTTTGAAGAATTAGAAAGCAAATACAAAATTTTATTCCACATAAATTATCTGGAGAATTTTCCAATAGCCAAGAAAAGCGGAGAATTGAGGTATCTTCCCAGATCACTCAAGCTACATGTTGCTCTTAACTAAAGCCTTCAAGTGAATGTCTGAACTGCCCATTTAACTTCTCCAGGGACAACAGTGTAATGGGATTCTAGCATCACGACTGCATGTTGTTAAATGTATACTCCATTCCAAAAACTTAAAGGTTATGTTTGTGTTATGGTAAATAAAGTTAGTCAAGTTTGTTGGTTTTATAAAATGCAACCAAGTAACTGAAAATTCAGTGAAAAAAATAAAGCCATCAAATGTTTGCTATCATAAAAACACAATTTCAAGTTCAGGCTGCAGAGAATTTTAGGGCATCGTCCATCTTAAAAACACACCCAAGTGAGTGCAGGAAACACCATAAATTTCTCTTACAAAGATATACATGAGATCTACTTTTTGTTATTATAATAATTTTTTTCCTTTTAAAGTAGGTAATTTTTTAGAAAAGAGAAGTAACTCAATCTTTCGGTTTTTGTAAGAAAATGTAAAAACAAAGTGGAGAGGTATTTATGAATGATTTATAATCATTGAATAGACTGATGGCTCCTCTACCAGCAAATAGCTTAGTGTCCACCCTTACAGAGCACACAATATCACGAGCATTTTCACTAATGCTCCTTTTCTATCTGGAATAGTTCTTCTATGTCCAAGGGGAAGACAGGGAAAACCATGTGGGGAAAGACATTAGGAAATAGACTTGGTCTTGTGATCCTTGTTCCAAATACCCCTTCCAAATCAACCTAACATTGCTACCCATGGTCGAGGAATGTTACACATCTAAAACAGGCATCCCTTACTTTGATTTTCATTTCCTCAGGCATGCATGCAAACACACAAATCCTGTTTAGGAGGGCCACTTTCACCTGGGCAGGCTACCAACAGTATAATATGAAATTGAGCCCTAAGCACTTATAAAACAGTTAAGATTCTTGACATACTTGAGCAGGACCCATCCGGCATAAGCATATATCCATTGAGACAGTAGCATTTGTAGCTGCCGTAAGTGTTCATGCATCTGTGCTTACAGGGCCGTGGCTTCAGGCCACATTCATTTAGATCTGAAAAGAATGGGGTGTGAAGTAGACAAATCACCACTTCAGCACTAATGTTAAACATTTCAAGTACTGCTTTATATTAGAGAATGAGGGGAAAAAAATAGGTCAAGCTATTATAATCAAGCTATACTATATACTGATTATAATATAAGAGAGATCTTGTTCATGCAATGTTAACTTGAATGCCACTTATATTAGGGGCAACCAAGAGATTTCCATCAGATGTTATGAAAGTTTTAAAACAGTGAGAAGCCATATGAATTCCCGGGGTTTAAATTATGTGTAATGCATGTAACACCTAGGAGAATTCTTCCCATAGACGTGTGCCCACCTTGTCAGCCCTCGAAAGAACAGCACATTAACTTTCTCTTGGGTAGAGGTACTCTATCATATATTATTGACCTGGCTGTCAATAGCCTCAAAATACCAGGTTTCAACTCCTAGATTCACTCCTGACAATGAAATCTCACTCTTTCAATTTCTTCCTTTCTCTATTCAAAGAGAAGACCACATGAGCCTATTTTACTTTATAGGAAATAAATGTATTTTAAAACATTAGAATGCTTTGAACTTCCTAAAGGAAAGCTAGATTTTTCAGAGGATAAGAGCTGCATGAATTAGAGTGATCATTACTGTGTTATTTCTTCTTCAATCTTGCAGCTTCTAAACTGATCTCTCATTAAATGAACTTAAAAACCTTCTCAAATATTTTCATTCATTTGGCAGTTAAGAAGGGCATATTGAAATACTAATGGACAAGACATAATGGACTATCATTATTCACTTTAGGTTTACTGGTATAAATACCAATCTTAAATGAATTAATGAACTTCACATTATGTAAATTTTCCAGCCCAAGTGGAACACTGCCTCAAGTGAACACATAACATAAATCAACACTGAAATAGTAATGCCTAAAATACAGACTTCATATAAAGAAGAGTGACCACATGCTTAGTTTATCTGGAAACACCAGAATAAGCACCTGATTAGCATAAGACCTCCTGCTGGTGGTTTTAGAGACTGGTTGTAACTCAACGCTTTCCTTCTCTTATTATGGGAAGAAGAACTTTGAGTGAAGGATTGTGCAATTGAAAGGAAAGAAGAACAATAGACAATCACAATTTTAAAAATCAACTGCAAATCACTCCATGAAATAATATGGAAAAGGGATGCAAGCACGCAACACTCGATGGGTAAGTATAGACATTTCATTGACTATTTCATCTATTATACTGGCACATGAGTATTCAAATATAACAGCAATTTCAGAAACCTGCCATCTAACAACTGCTGATGGACTGGATGATATTCCCTGACAGCTGGCCAGTGCTGATTTCCTCAATGGCTGTGGTCATTTTCCCATCTGCTGCAGGCATGTGTCTCTTAGAACTTCAATGACCCTCACAAAGACTACTGAATAAATTATGAAATAGGGCCCACAACTATTCCTGATGATCAATATTTAACAAATACCACACTTGCTAAAACAGGGAGCTTTGAAAGATTAAAAGCTTCAGGCATCCTGGTGATGAACTTCTTTTTCCTCAATTTTTTCAGGATCTCTGTTCTATAATTATTATACCTTATTTTTAATTGACCAAATGCTTTATCAATTTGAGTTAGTATGTGTTGCTTCCAAATAACTGCTGTACTCATTATCACAATCTAATGAAAACAGACCTAGTAGTGCTGTGTTAATATCAAAGGAAGTCATAAATTCCCAATTAGAATGAATGCTCCTATATTAATAAGTGAACAATATTAAGAACACGAAAAGTTCTTCTTGATGACACTGTCTCAAATAAATCCTAAAAGTTGATGAGAGAACCATGGAAAGAAAGTGTTAGATTTTTGTTTGTCTATTTAACTTTATCCTTGCTCCTTCTGCAGAAGTTTATAATAAAATATAAATTATAAGAAAAATCTACAATAAAATATATTTAACGAATTCTATCCTGAACCTATATTATTACTCCAAAGACAAAGTTTAACAATTAAACCACTTACATTCAAATCCTATCATTATTTAGACAATTATTACAAAGCATCTATTACCATCAGGAGTATATTTAAGCAGGCTGGTAGATTCAGGAGCTTGAAGGCGGAGGAGGGAAAGAAGGGAGCCGGTCTAGAATAGCAATACAAGCTGCATAGCATTATTATTACACTTCAGGAAAAAATGAATCAGAAATTTTATTAGCATGCAGAACACTGAGAAGTAGCTTTAAAAATCTGGGTAAGAGTCATTGAATAAGATAACCCAATGGATTTGTATGGAAAATAACCTTTTATTCATTGTAATGCATTTGGGTATATTTTTTCCCTTTGAAGCCTAAACTAGGCAGTATTTTAGAAATCTAAACTTTTAAATTTTATCTGACTAAAGTGGAGGCACAGGCAAACAGAGGATAAAAGGTCAATTGTCATAAACTTTTAAGTTATCAGTGACTTTGAAATTAATCCCATTGTTCTAATCCCTTGTCCAGAATATACACAAATGTATTGAATTCCCTATCAGCATAGAGATGGCACTCAATAATTTTAATTTTTTAATTCAGTCATTCTAAGTTCCTAACCCTATGAATGGTGAAGGATATAGTCTCTTAGAAGAAGAATTTTCAAATCATGCTACCAATTTACTTTTCTATAAAACTTTGCAACAAACACAAACATTATTATTTTTGGTGTGCATATTCTCACACCAACCCTGAGTGGAAGTTAGGCCAGCACTACTCTCACCCTATTACTGATGAGTTACCTAAGACCCAGACATTTAACATCTTGCTTATGATTGTGCTAAATAAGGGCTATACTGGAACCACATCTTAGGCTTTTTGATATCAGAAAACATACACCAAAACAAAGAAACTAATGCATGGTTTGGCTTCCAGGTAACCTAAATTTTTATACCTCAAATCGATGGTGGTAGGGAAGGAGACTTGATCACTTCTAAAATCTACTTGGCAAAAGCCAGCAAAACCCCAATTCCAGTTGTTTTTGAATTCCTGACTTGCCCTACATATGGAAACAAAATATATTTTATATATCTGACTTTTAGAAAAAACTTTGAAACCAAGAAAAGAAGAGGAAAAACAATGATGCTTGAAAGGACAGTGGAGGCTCCAGGATTTTCAGAGCATAGAGAATCAGCACCAGGTGACAATTCCTGCCGCCTGCTTTACATGCTCAGGATGCCAAAGGCTGGGCACTGTTGGGGTCTGGTCTCCAGAACATTTGCAAGAAGTGACATAACTGCAGGAAGCTGTGTTGGTGGAAGCAGCAGACCACCTGAGACAATGTACGCTCACCCCTCGTAGGCAAACTTGTGGCTTGATGATCCAGGGGTTGGAAAAGAGGCTGTTCACTGCCTTGGTCAAGAGGAGTTGGGTAGAAGTGTTCATCTTCACACCAGGAAGAAGGTAATAAGAGTCAACTTTGAACTAATACCGTTTTTAGCCCTAAAAATCTTTATAAATATGCATTAAACAATTACATAAAGTTAGTAGACTGTAAAAAGAATGCTTTAGATGCTTTGCATAAATTACCTTCCAGTTCTTCTGGCTTCTCATATTTTTAATTTAAATTTTCCTAAAACCTAACACTGCCACCTTTCTTATCAAGAAGACACACCACACATTGTAAGTTAACAATCCATCTATCTCACTGATTTTTTTTAAAGACAGAAACAAAACATGGTTACTTTAGAAAGCATGAGAAAATTCAATTTAAAAGCAGATTATAAAATATTAATAAGAATCAACCTGCCCTGTTTAGGTACCCTGAAGTCTTAATTCACTAATGTAATTTTCCTCTATATTATTACGTACAGCAGTGTATAATACCCCATAATTACAAACCAATTTATGATTCTCATGAAGATCTAATTTAAGTAAGTAGAATGAAAGACCATTGATATTTTCATTCAAAGGCAAGAACTTGTGCTACATTTAAGTCACATTTAATTAGAACATACATAAGAAGATTTATACAAAAAGAAAAAGTTTACTGTTGCCATTTCTTGATTTATCAATACGTAAGATGGGTAAGAATGAAAGAAAAGGATCAATAATAAATCATATCCTGCGTCAAGACTATTTATTAACAGCCAGCTAAATTTCCAAATCTAATGAACATTGCATTGGATTTGGTGGTTAAACCACATATTTTTCAAATGAAATAAGGTTGTAGGCAACAACTTAATATTTGTGTAAAAGTACTTAGACTGTAGACTGTTGTGTTTAGGAAAGCAATCAACTTTCAGATTTAACTAGTCCACCAAAGTTTACTGTCTGATTCTGCACTACAAGACACCAATTTTTTTTTTCTGGGGATCAGGAATTCAACAATATGAAACATAAACCATGTCAAAACATTATAATTGATATTTCTACACTGCTTCTCCTGAAATTATTATAATACACACAATGAATTCACAAGAATAATTCATCCCTGAAAATATATACTGATACCATTCCCAATAGGGAAGTTATAAAAAGATTATTATCTATAATGGCATTTCAGCTTGACTGGGGGAAAGGGGATTTGTATGCAGTCAGAGACTGAGTGAAGGGGAAAATATACATGAATAAAATTACTGGAGAAGCTAAGTGGGAGGGAAGTAAATGATCAATGAGAATCTTACCAGAGTTTGGTTCAGAATTCCAACTATGGTGAAAGATACCTTCTCCCTCAAAGGTTACATTAATGGTCAGACCAAGCCGTTTTCAATATCTGATCCAGGTGTAGCAAATTCAGAAAATGACTCAGAGGGAAGAGTGAGCCACTAGCAGATTTGCTGTAAACTTGTGACAAGACTGTTAAATTAAGCCAGCTCCAAAACGTGGCTTGACCTATTCTTGGTGCTCCCCAGGTAGTAAGAAAGTGCTCCTTAAGTGTTCTGTCATCTACTCAAGCTATTCATCACATTAAGCATGTTTGCAGGGGATATACTTAAAGTACATAATGTGCAACAAAATTCTTAGCGAATACTTGCTTTAAACCAAAGCCTACTTTAGTCAAAAGCTAATTTCCAGTTCTGTGAATTTATTTCAAACTTATCTCTTCTTGCTATTTCTCCCCTACAGAAAAAAAGAGACCTGTTTGGTTTCCCATACTCTGAAGCATGTATTCTACTTGATTAAAGTATCTGGAGCTGGATAGAAACAGCCTAAGTGAATCTATTTAGCAGATAGAGACAGTTTACTCTAGTAACTTCTATGGCATGCTGTAAGCAACTCTCACACTTGGTCACTCATGACAACCTCTCTCAACCTCACAGAGCTCTCAGCAGAAGGCAAAGATTCTCAATATGTCCTAGACATATTTGTCCTAGACAACTCCACGGAACTCTGTCAGGACCAAAAACTATTACACAAAACAGTCATTCATTTAACAAGCAGTTAATGTGGACTTATCATGTGCAAGTCACTTTCTTCATAGATTTTTTAGTAACCTAGAAATCAAAAAGACACCACAAAGGGTTCTTAATCTTCGGGGAGCATAAACCTTCCATCAGGAACAAGCCACAGCTGCTTATTGCAAGGAGGGCAAAGTAAGATACAATTAAAACAGGTAGGTTTATTGTAAGCTGGAATTTTATTTTCAAGATTGTACTTGAAATCATATTTTCAGTGTCAGCACTATTTTTGCAAGTAAAAAATGCATTTTGCTACTAATGAAATCCTCTTCCGTTTAAGAAATACGGTTTTAGGAGGCAAGACTATAATAGTTGTATGTTAAAGGAAAAGTTTGTGGTAAACTGGTTTTCTGAAAATAAGAGATACCCAGAAATGGCTCCTCATTTTAAATAATAGTTTTAGTGTTTTTGAAGCTTAATCAGGCTGAGGTATTTTCGACAAATAAATTTAAATGAATTTCTCTGCTTCTTTTAATAGTCTTCTCTGTATAAATTCCTGGCATCAGGACAACCAAGTTTTGTGATGCTGACATAAATTAATGAATGAAATCTCTGATGGTTTATGTTTACCACTTAGATAAAGAGAGAGAAGCATATTGAGATTCTCAAATGAACACAGGTAATTCAATAACCAGAATCTGCCATTTGTGAACTTAGGCTGGGGAAAGAAAATTAAATGGATTTTTAAAAGAGTAAACTGAGATAATATAAAAATCACTTATTTCAAAAAGACTGTCTAGGTATATCTGATAAAACCCAAGTTAAGAAATTGTATTATAAGATAGAAAAGAAGCACTGGGAAAATCATTTATAAATCAAATAAATAATATAGGAACACACTTCAAGAATAACAGCTTGTTCTACCATTGAACATGTCACATTTTACTAGAATGGATTTCATCTGACCGTTCAGTAACGATCACATAGACTTTGAAGCATCAGTGTTCTGCACTGTTAGAAAGCTATGTGTATAAATTACTAGTTTACATGACACTTCTCAAGCAGTATCCTGGGATAAGGACCAGATATTATGGATCAGGAGTGTTTCAACAATATTATTTCCGTATCACAGAATATCAAGTGAGCATCAATGGGATAATTCGACCCCATATTTTTTCATTTGACCTTAAAATGATAGAGTATTACTTTAGTTAAGAAATAAGTAAAAGTTCCGGAGCCTGCCCTAGGCAAATAAATAAATAAAAAAATAAATAAAACTTGACTCTTTTATCATTTATAGTGAAATCTAATTCTAGCTTTTCCTTATTTCTGGCTTTTTATTTTCTAATGCTTGAAATTTTTTTGGCCGAAATTAGAAACACAAGCCCCTGTTAGACTTGTTTAGTATGAGGCAGAGGATTTTTTTCATTTAATGCTAATATGGTAGAAAGAGCATGGATTATATGGTAATAGGTCTAAGTTGACATCCTAGCTCTTTTACCACTTAATTCTGTGAACAGGCAGGGCACTTACTATCCCTGAGTTTCAGTCAAATGAAAAATGGAATAGTAATGTTATTATCTGCAAGAAGTATAACTTTATTTATTTTTTGTATGCCATGTGGTGGGGGTCATAATTCATTCTTTTCCATTTGACTATCCCATCTTCACAGCACTAGTTGCCGAATTTTTTTCCTTCTTCTTTTTTTTTTTTTTTGTAGTGCACAGGCTGGAAATCCCCAGGTCTCCCGTATAGCAGGCGAGAATTCTACCATTGAATTACCTTGCACCACTAACAATTATAATTTTAAAAAACACTACCTCCTAAGGTTGTTGTAAGGATGAAAATATAAAATACATGCAAAATACCAGAGATACTGTGAGTGTTGAATAAATGTTTGCTTTCATAAGCAACTGAAGCCAATTAAAAATGACTTGTTAAGTAATCCACATTTTTATTTCTGTCAGTAACATTCCAAACTGGTCAGCACCTGAGAAATTTAATCACAGAATCAAAGGCTTCAGAGTTTGTAGAAACCTCTAAATCTCCTGCCTGCCTTTGGGTATAAAAAGGGTTTCTCACCTAAGTAGAAACTGAGGTTCAAGGAAATTGCTGAAGCTACCTAAACAGTGGACAAACAAGGCATATCAGAATGTAAGACTTCTACCTCTCCTAATGCAGTGATTCTTTTCTTTCTTCTCCTGATGTGGTGTAGCTTCAGAATACATTTTGATCAGTGTCAGACAATAAGAATAAAGGGATGCATGGTATGTATAATCTTTTTTTCTCTATTATCGTTTTATTTCTTTTTCTGATGTCTTTTTATTTCTTTTTCTAAATCGATGCAAATGTTCTAAGAAATGATGAATATGCAACTATGTGATAATATTAAGAATTACTGATTGTATATGTAGAATGGAATGATAGCTTAATGTTCTTTTGTTAAGTTTTTTAATTAATAAAAAAGTTTATAAAAAAA
>PVIY010042920.1:0-20651 GCA_004026745.1 Myrmecophaga tridactyla | reverse complement strand
ATGTTTTTGCATGAGGAAGAACAAAGGAATGTCATTATTGCAGGGTGCTGAAAATAGATGATAATACTTTAAAATATCACCTTATGTGTGAGACTAAAGCAAAAAATGTTTATTTGTTACAAAATTTATATTTTGACTAGAGCATTTCCTAATATAACTCATGTAGATAGTTTGATTGAATGTCATAAGTACTTGGAATGTCAGGTAGCACATGAGATTTTGTTGGTTTGTCCAGAGTGATGCCCTGATGAATCCCAGAATGATTTGATCAGTGACTGGAAAAGTATTTGCAAGCCCCGTTCGGGGAATGGTGAGAGCGGGGAGAAATTCAACTTCCCCAAGTTGAATTCTTGATATTCTCACAAGCAGTGTGGACAACCAAAGCTATAGGCTGAGCTCCCAGTCTTGGGGTTTGTTCATATGAAACTTAACCCCACAAAGGATAGGTTAAGTCTACTTAAAATTTAGGCCTAAGAGTCACCCCCAAGAGAGCCTCTTTTGTTGCTCAGATGTGGCCTCTCTCTCCAGCCAACATGACGAGCAGTCTCACCACCCTCCCCCTCTCTGCGTGGGACATGACTCCCAGGGGTGTGGATCTTCCTGGCAACGTGGGACAGAGATCCTGGAATGAGCTGAGACTCAGCATCAAGGGACTGAGAAAAACCCTAGAATAAGCTGAGAATTAACATCAAGGGATTGAGAGAACCTTCTCAACCAAAGGGGGAAGAGTGAAATGAGACTGTCAATGGCTGAGAGATTCCAAACAGAGTCAAGAGGTTGTCCTGGAGGTTATTCTTATGCATTAAGTAGATATCACCTTGTTATTCAAGATGTAGCAGAGAGGCTGGAGGGAACTGCCTGAAAATGTAGAGCTGTGTTCCAGCAGCCATGTTTCTTGATGATGATTGAACAATGATATAGCTTTCACAATGAGACTCTGTGAATGTGAAAACCTTGTGTCTGATGCTCCTTTTAGCTACTATATCAACAGAAGAGTAGAACATATGGATTAAAAATAAATAATAGGGGGAACAAATGTTAAAATAAATTCAGTTTGAAATGCTAGTGGTAAATGAAAGTGAGTGGTAAGGGGTGTGGTATGTATAATCTTTTTTTCTCTATTATCATTTTATTTTTTTTTCTGTTGTCTTTTTATTTCTTTTTCTAAATCGATGCAAATGTTCTAAGAAATGATGAATATGCAACTATGTGATAATATTAAGAATTACTGATTGTATATGTAGAATGGAATGATATCTTAATGTTTTTTTGTTAATTTTTTTTAATTAATAAAAAAAGTTTAAAAAAACTTTCCCGTGGTTACCCTGGGGTTTATATTACACAACCTACATATACAATCCACCAATTTGAAAATATACCAACATAGATTTAATAGCATACACATTCTCTGCTCCCATATCTATTTCCTATTTTGTTTTCATCCTGTTCTATCACTTTATATTTTGCACACCTGCTATCAGGGAATATGTCTTCTTCTTGTTCAATTGTATTCTGATCCTGTTATGAATTAATGAGTAGAGTTGTATACTTAAGATACAATATTATTGGGTTTTGCATTTACCCTTTGCTCTAGTTTGCTAGTTGTCAGAATGCATTGTACCAGAATTAGAATGGCTTTTACAAAGGGGAGTTTAATAAGTTGCTAGTTTACAGTTCTAAGGATGAGAAAATGTCCTAATTAAAGTAATTCTATAAAAATGTCCAAATTAAAGCTCCAACAAGAGGCTACCATCACTCAAGAAAGGCAGATGAACTTCAGGGTTCCTCTTTCAACCGGAAAGGCGTGTAGTGAACATGATGGCATCTACCAGCTTCCTCTCCAGGCCTCTTGCTTAGTGAAGCTCCCTGGGGGCATTTTCCTTCTTCATCTCCAAAAGTTGATGGCTGGTGCACTCTGGGTCTCTCGTCATTCTGGCAGCTCTCTCAGATCTCAAGCCTTTTCAAAAATGTTTGTCTTTTAAAGGATTCCAGTAAAGCAATCAAGACCCACTTGGAATGGGTGGAGTCATGTTTCCATCCAATTACGTCTAATACCCACAATTGGGTGAGTCACATCTCCATGGAGATAACCTAACCAGGTTTCCAATCTACATTATTGAAATGTGAATTAAGAGAAATGGTTGCTCCCACAAGACTAATTCAGAGTAAAACATGGCTCTTCTAGGGTACATGAATCCTTTCAAACTGATACACCCTTTTAGTAACCCTTACTGATGATCTTCATCTCCTCATACTACCCCAAGCCACTCTCTCTTGCATTTTCCTTTCAACCTGCAGAACTCCCTTTAGTAATTCTTGTAGGGCAGGTCTTTTGTTGATGAACTCTTTCTGTTTCTGTTTATCTGTCAATTCTTTAACCTCTCCCTCATTTATGAAGGACAGTTTTACTGGATAAAGGATTTTTGACTGACAATTTTTCTTTTTCAGTTTCTTGAATATATCATACCATTGCTTTTTGCCTCAAGTTTCTAATGAGAAGCAGGCACTTCATCTTATTGAGGCTCCCTTCTATGTGGTGAATTGCTTTTCTCTTTTTGCTTTCAGGGTTCTTTTATTTGCCTTTTAATGTTATAACATATTGAGTGCCTTCCCACTTCTATCTGGATATATTTTTCATCTATTTTCCTTGTGGTTACCATGGGGTTGACATTTAACATTCTAAATATATAGCAATCCTAATTGGTTGGATACTAACTTAGCTTCAATAGCATGCACATATAATTTTACTTATATTTTTATACATTGTATGTACAACTTACATTTTAGCACTATAGGAAGTAAAAAGTGGAATTACATACCAAACAATTCAATACAGTAATACTGGCATTTGTAATTACCCAAATGCTCACCTTTACTGCAGGTCTGTATTTTGTTATGCTTCTTTGAACCACTGTCTAGTGTCTTTTCCTTTAAGTCTGAATATGTCCTTTTAGGATTGCTCATAGGGAGTGTCTAGTGATGATGAACTTCCTCAGCTTTTGTTTATCTGAGAATGTCTTAACGTCTCCATAATTTTTGCCACAAATTTAAATTTTGGGCTGGAAGTTGTTTTCCTCCAGCACTTTAAGCATTTCATCCCACTGCCTTCTTGCGTCTATGCTTTCTAATGGGAAATTGGCACTCAATCTGATTGGGCTCCCCTGTACATAACACATTGCTTTTCACTTGCAGCTCTCAAAGCTCTCTGCTTGTCCTTTGCATTTGATACCATAGTCATTATTTGATGGGGTGTATTTTTCTTCATGTTTATCCTGTTTGGTGTCCTTTGGGCTTGTTGGATGTGCATATTCACATACTTTGCTAAGTTTGGGAAGTTCTCTTTGTCATTATGTCTTTGAGTATTCCATCTACCCCTTTCTCTCTCTTCTCCTTTATGTCCTCCCATAATGTATATATATTGGTATACTTAATGGTCTTATAGTTTATATAAGACCATTTATAAATACACATCTATAAATATAGATTGGTCTTATAGTTGTCAGGCTAATTTTACTTTTAATTTTTTTTCCTTTCTGCATCTCAGCAAGATTCATTTCAGGTGTCTTGTCTTTAAATTCATTGATTCTGTCTTCTGTCTGCTCTAATCTTCTCTTGAACCCCTCTGGGGCAGTTTTCATTTCAGTTATTGTGGTCTTCAACACCAGTAGTTCTGTTTGATTTTTTTTTTTAATTTTCTATATCCTTTCTTAGGTTCTCATATTGCTCATTTGAATATAGAACTCATTAGGTTCTCATATTGCACAAATAAATCTTATAAGATTCCTTATAATCTTTCATTTTTTGCTGTGCTTTCCTTCATGTTCTTGAACATTTTAAAGATTTTTTTTAAAGGTCTTTTTGGTATGTCTAAATTCTCATCTTCTCATTGGTGTTTTCTGTAGTTTTATGCTGTTCCTTTGGATGGGCCATCATCTCCTGTTTCTTTGTCTGTGTTGTACTCTTGTTTCACGTTGTACAACAAATGTTTCAAAATGTGACTTACTCCCTGAGAAACCTGTTTCTTGGTTTGTAACCAGCAGGTAAAACTTTAGCCTTCCCATCAGAATGGACTGCGCACTGAGATTGCAGCACAGCATTTTCCCTGTCTTTCTGAGTCTCTTTCTTCTCCTGGGCTTTTGCTCTTTAGTTGTTTTGGAGTTTACAGGAGTTTGGTTGTCCCCTCTGTTTCCCAGGAGACAGAGATCTCCCTCCTGGGTATTTGACACCAGCAGTCCTTTGTCCCAGACTGTCTGTCTGCCTCCATAATTTTTTACACTTCTTTTTTTGTTTCACATTGCTTTTGCCTGAGGGCAAATTCTTTAAGGCACAGCACCCTGAAAAGGACTTTGTCAAATCAGTCATTTCCAGCCAAAAGAGGTCCAGGGACCCATGAAGGGGATGCAGACCAGCTCCAAATGCCATAAGGAGGAGACCAGGAAGGTCACCAGGAGCTTCTCTGATAGCTCTCCACAGCTGAGCTTTCTTGGCCTGCCCAACAAATGCAGCCCTTCAGCTAACTGTCCCCAGCAGCCCTGAGCAACTGCTGCATCTTTAAATCTCCACTGCCTCCACCCTATCTGGGGAGGGTTGTGACAATGACTGCCCTCACCTTAGTTGATGGTGAGGGGAGTTGAAACAGTAGTTGCCCCAGAGCTGGGCCTTCAGCAATCAGAATTCACTAATCAATAGCTGCTAACAGTGATTGGCCTGCCCACCCTTGTTCTTGGGGAAGAGGATTTTATGTCCTTTTCTGTCACCAGCAGCTAGCAGGTACTGGACCCTAAGGTGGTCTTCTGTGAGAGTGGGTAGCTGCCCTGTGGAGAGAGCAATTTACAGTTCTTTACCATATTTTATCAACCTCTTCCTCTCACTCTTCCCTGGATGTTGTACAGTGTTCTCCTGGCCTCTGGAGTTTTAAAATAATTGTTTCAGATAGTTTCTGCCTATTTAATAGTTGTTTTGGTGGAAGGACTGATTTCTGGAGTTCTCTATTCCACCATCTTCCCTGGAAGTTCTGCACAAATAAATCTTATCAATGATTTTCTTAATGGGAAGAACTAAACTCTCCCCTCTACGTTCCTTCTCCCTTCATTCTCTGTTCTGCTGAAGTTCCTTACTTCTTCAGACTTCATGGATGCTTGTTCAGTGATCCAGAGAGAAGAGGGTAATAGTGTGTCTTCAGAGAAGAGTGGCATACACTTGAGAGGAGCAGAACTGAGTTATGCACTCTACACTGGCTTTTTTAAAAAATATTTTAAATGACAAATCTTCACACACATACATTCTATACATGGTGCATACTCAATGGCTCACAATATTGTCACACAGTTGTATATTCATCACCATGTTCATTTTTAGAACATTTGCATCATTCCAGAAAAAGAAATAAAAAGAAAAAAGAAAAAACTCATACATCCCCCATCCCTCTCATGAACACTAATATTTCAATCTATACAATTTATTTTACCCCTTCCCCTCATTGTTCATTTATTTTTTATCCATTTTTTTTTTACTCATGTGTCCATACCCTGGGTAAAGGGAGCATCAGACACAAGGTTTTCACA
This sequence comes from Myrmecophaga tridactyla, assembly GCA_004026745.1. Classification (NCBI taxonomy): domain Eukaryota; kingdom Metazoa; phylum Chordata; class Mammalia; order Pilosa; family Myrmecophagidae; genus Myrmecophaga; species Myrmecophaga tridactyla. The sequence goes on along the minus strand of PVIY010042920.1, from coordinate 15,087 downwards.
ATCACACAGTCACAATGTAAATGTAAACAATGTAAAAGTTATGTTGTACAACCATCTTCAAGAATCAAGGCTACTGGAACACAGCTCAACAGTTTCAGGAACTTCCCTATAGCTACTTCAATACACCATAAACTAAAAAGGGATATCTATATAATTAATGTATATGAATAACCTCCAGGATAATCTCTCGACTGTTTGAAATCTCTCAGCCACTGAAATTTTATTTTGTCTCATTTCTCTCTTCCTCCTTTTGGACAAGAAGACTTTCTCAATCCCATGATGCTGGGTCCCAGCTTATCCTGGGATTTTTGTCCCATGTTGCCAGGGAGATTTACACCCCTGGGAGTCATGTCCCACGTAGGAGGAAGGGCAGTGAGTTCACCTGCTGAGTTGGCTTAGAGAGAGAGAGGCCACATTTGAGCAACAAAAGAAGTTCTCTGGGGGTGACTCTTAGGCATAATTATAAGTAGGCTTAGTCTATCCTTTGCAGGAATAAGTTTAATAAGGGCAAACCCCAAGACTGAGGGCTCAGCCTATTGATTTGATAGTCTCCACTGCTTGCTAGAATATCAGAAATTTTCCAAATAGGGAAATTAAATATTTCCTCCTTTCTCCCCAATCCCCCAAAGAGACTTTGCAAATACTATTTTATTCAGTGCCCACATTACTCTGTAATATATCAGGGCATCACACTAACCAGCAAGATCTCACACCCTATTCAAGGTTCCGTATACCCATGGGCCACACTGGCTTTCACTCATTGGCCATATTTGTACATCTTTCTCACATGAGCAAAATTTCAGATAAAAGGTAATCTGTGATAGCTTTGAGACTTGCAGATTGTGGGTTCACAAGCTTCACAAATGCTGCCTGCATACACTCCCTAATTGCTTGGATGTGAGAGAGGCAACCCCTGCCCTCCAGCCCTCCTAGAAGAATACTCTCAGGAGTCAGAGATAATCCTGTTGATGTCCTGCCACCCCCATGCTGGGGATTGAAATGAGCAGGGAAGTGGCCTGAGTTTCCTCCCAGGGCACCAGTGACCTGTCCTCCTTCTCTGAAGGCCTGCAGGCTCCCTGTCAGCTCACATTAGAGAAACACTGAACTGGTATGTGTGCTTCGTTTCCAAAATTTCATCCAGATATATTTCCTTTTTTATCACAGTACGATGATGCAATTCTCATGCACATAAGTCTTGGAAAATACTAGGCTTGGTTTGTTTCATCTCTACGTACCCCATTTCCAGACAACTACTATCATAAATAGGACACCTTGTTATGGATGCATATAAGAATCTTCCTTTTGGGTGCAGGTGAGTACCTGCCACCTCTCCCTCCATCAGTGTGGTAAGAAGTCAGGTCTGTGTGCAAGGTGGTGGTGCACCTGAGAGCTTCCTCAGCCTTCCCTTTCTCAGTTAGCTAGGAGCATGGCAGAGAGGCCCTGTGAGTAAGTGGAAGATCCACCAAATTAAGGGCCTCTCGTAGGAAATGGATGGAAGTCACATGTATGATAAAGCTATAGTTCAAGTGCAAAGATTTTATTTTTGTACCATCAAATTACTCCATCTTCTCTTACACCAATGCAGATAATGAGTCTGAATTTTTCAAACTCTGAATTTTGTATTATTATTATTACCTTTCCCTTTTGTTTCCTACAAGGAGACAAGATGGATATTTATTGCCAGTAAAATTTTACAGTAAAACTTTAGTAGTGTGCACAGTATTGTTTTTTGTCTAATTTTATTGTCTACTGTGAAGTTTATCATTCATATTCTATTAGCTAGATGACTGAGGCAATTTTCTTCTCATTCCTGTAATGAGATTTTTATTATTCAGAATTACAACACAGAAATTGAGATGTTTATTTTGAATGAGAAGCAGTTTCTCCTTCCAGAATTCATTTAGAATGCCTCAAAATGCATTTTAAAATCCACTTTGAAAATTAATTTCTACACCAATGACTATCCTGCAGACACCCAACTTGGCTAGTGGCATAAAAAGAAAAAACAGATATAACTTTTTACATTAGAAAAATGTGAATGTTAGAACTGTCATTCTTCAGATAGCAGCACACATAAATTTTTTGAGAACCAAAATAGTCATACTTTAGTGGCAAAACTTGAAATATATGGAAAAATATAAAGAAAATAAGTTGCCTCTAATTCCAGAGACAATCAGTCATAATATATTGGTGTATTTCTTTCTAATCTTTCTTCCATGAATGAGCGTGATTTTAATAGCCATGAAATATTTCTACCCATTAATGTTGCATAGTTTCAGTCCTTCTAACACGGTTGAAAACTAAGGTGCTTTCAAATTTTTGCTATTAAAAGGTGCCATATTTATGGCCTTCTAGTAGTGGTGTCATACTGCAATTTTAATTTGCTTTTCCCAGATGTCTAATGAAATGTTCATTAATATGTTTATTTATTTAAAAGAGGCTATTTTGATAACCTCTTTTTGTTAAATGTCTGTTATTTTTCTACTGAGTTGTTTGCCTTATTATTATTGAGTAGTAACAGTTCTTTATATATTCTGCATTTAAGTCTTTTTTCAGTTATATGTACTATGAATATCACCTCCCACTTTTTGAGTTAAATTTTTACTCTCTTAATGGTGTCATTAACTATAATTAATTAGTGGGTATAAGAATATAAACATAAAAGATTAGAAAAGACTAGAAAGCCAAGCATCAAAAGGGAAGGATTCATCATATAATTATAAGGCAATTATACTACCTGTAATGAGTAATATGGGTAATATATTACCTGAATTTCAAAAGGAGAATATTATTCATGTATCACATTTCCTTTAACTTCATGGATCCTTGATTGCTCTCTAAAAGCGTATTTTTACTTATAGCTCCCACACCAAAAAATTCACATTAAAATTTTAAGCACTGTTTAAAAACTAACATTTATATTTTTCTGACCAACAAAATAATACCTACTTTACTGTACAGCATTTGAAAAATATAGAAAAGCATAAAGAAAAAAGGACCCATAATATCATTACCCAAAGATGAGAACTGTCCCTGTATATCTTCCATATTAGTTCTTTAAAAGCCTATGAATATAAGTATATCATAATGCATAACTCTTGGACTAATCATTTCTTTGCAAGCAGAATGTATTATTATAATTAATCCAGGATAGTTCCATTAGAACCCCAGGGAGCTAGTAAGAAGGAACAGCAGTATCCCAGAAGCTGGAATGTTATTGGAAATGTGAAAAGAGATGCTGGATAGGCAGTATGGTTGTCAGGGTTCTCCCGAGAAGCAGAACTGACAGATATATAAATACTAAGAGATTTATTATAGGATTGGCTCACACATCCATGAGAACCATAAGACAGGCTGCAACTTAGAAACTCCATGAACGGGGTATCTTTTTTTGTGCATGTACAAATTTAACTTTATTACATCATTGTCATTTAAAGCTTGATTTTATAATATACAAGATACTTTAAAGAAGTGTTCTATAGCACAGGAAATTAAACAGTAGAAATATCCATGGCTTCATGGGTTCAAGTTATATACATTAAAATCAAATTATTGAAAATTTTTTCAATGTGGGAATTATACAACTAAATAAATGGCAAAAAGAGCAAATAAAGCAATGTATCATTACTAGTGTTATGTTTGTTTCTTTCGGGATCTGAACAAAGATTCTGAATATTCAGATATCTTTTGTTGTATTTTACATTTAAATATCTCCTTACCTATATTCTGACTGTGTGATTTAGGATATCCCCTTTTTAGTTTAAGGTGTATTAGAGAGGCTAGAGGGAAGAGCATGAAACTGTAGAGCTGTATACCAATAGCCGTGATTTTTAAAGATGATTGTATAATGATATAGCTTTCACAAGTGACTGTGTGATTGTGAAAACCTTGTGTCTGATGTTCTTTTTATCTACAGTATGGACAGATGAGTAAAAAATATGTGTTAAAAATAAACAATAGGGGGGAAAATGTTAAAATAAATTGAGTAGATTGAAATATTAGTGATCAATGAAAGGGAGTGGTAAGGGGTATAGAAAAAATAGGGGGAACAAAGGTTAAAATACATTGTGTAGATGGAAATACTAGCAGTCAATGAGAGGGAGGGGTAAGGAGTATGGTATGTATGAGTTTTTTCTTTTTTCTTTTTATTTCTTTTACTGGAGTAATGCAAATGTTCTAAGAAATGATCATGGTGATGAATATACAAGCATGTGATGATATTGTGAGTCATTGATTATACATCAAGAATGTTCATATGTTAAGAATGTTCATGTTTGTGTGTTGTTTTGTTTTCTCAATAAAAATTTAAAATACTTTAAAAAAAGAAATGTGAATCTTTCTTTTCTGTTTCTACCACCTGAGACAAAGCTATTTCAATGCTTCAGGCTCCCACACCTTTGACTTCTCCCACTTAAATTAACATTAGAAGGTAGTAATGAATTCCTTTTGTACCCCTCTCCTAATTTTCTCAGAGAACCTTTTTAAAAAATGAATGACTCTTTTAAGAATTAGAATGATACAAGTACACCTTCCTTTTTAAGCACCTGCAAAGTTCACAATGTAAAATATCTTTGGAGAAAATGTAAGATCTCCATCTGGAGGAAGATTAAAAAAAAAAGAAGAAGAAATTCCATGAAGGTGAAGTTAAGTTCCCTCAAGAAGAGCTGTATGACTGAAGTAGCGATCTACATTCTTTCTGATTTCTATGATAAAATCCTCAGTTATTAAAGACCCCCAACTAATTGGAAGAGGAGATTCCCTTCATTGCTAAGGGCAATCTCTTCTATTGATTGTAGATGCAATAAACTGTAGATGCACTCAACTGACTAATGATGTATATCCATCCACAAAATACTCACAGTGTTGACCAGGCCAGTGCTTGCTTGACCAAACCACTGGCCACCATAACCTGGCCAAATTGACAAATGAAATTAACCATAACAGGCAGCAAGAACAATAACATATATTTCCCCCATGGCACTTTTTTTTATTGTGAAAAATAACATATATACATAAAAGCAATAAATTTCAAAGCACCACAACAATTAGTTATAGAACAGATTTCTCAGTTTGGTATGGGTTACAGTTTCACAATTTTAGGTTTCTCCTTCTGGCTGCTCCAAGACACTGGAGACTAAAAAACATATTAATAGAATGATTCAGGAGTCATACTCATTTTTTAAATCCTATCTTCTCTTCTATAATGCCACGTTCTTCTTTGATTTTTTTTTAAATTATTTATTTTGTATTGATATATATTACATATTCACATACCATGTAATCATCCAAAGTGTACAATCAATGGTTCATAATATCATCATATAGCTGTGCATTTATCATCACAATCTGTTTTTTTCTTTTCTGTGAAAAATATATACACAAAAAAGCAATAAATTTCAAAGCACATTGCAACAAATAGTTGTAGAAAAGATTTCCGAATTTGGTGTGTGTTACAATTCCACAATATTAGGCTTTGACTTCTAGCTGCTCTAAAATACTGGAGACTAAAAGAAATATCAGTATAATGATTCAACAATCATACTCATTTGTTAAGCCTTACCTTCTCTGTATAACTCCACCATCACCTTTGATCTTTCTCACACTCTTTAGGGGTATTTGAGCTATGCCAATTCTAACATTTTCATGTTAGAAGGGGCTGTCAATAATATGAGATAAGGGGATGAAACCAGTTGATGTTCTGGAGAGGATGGCCCCTCTGCATTTCAGGATATCAGGTCCAGGCATGCATCTGGAGGCTGTAGGTTTCTAGAAAGTAACCCTACTGCATGGAACCTTTGTAGATGCTTATATAACATCCTGGGTGTTCTTTATGATTGGCAGGAATGGTTTTGGTTGGGGTTTGGAAAGCTATGTCTAACTGCAGCTTGCATTAGAGTGACCTCCAGAGTAGCCTCTCAACTCTATTTAAGTCCTCTCATCCTTGGTCAGGATGGCATTGTTGACCCAACAGTGCCAGGCCAGGCTCATCCCTGGGAATCATCTCCTATGCTGCCAGGGATACTTTCACCCCTGGATGTCATGTCCCACGTAGTGGGTAGGGCAATAATTTCACTTGAAGAGTTGGGCTTAGAGAAAGAGAGAGGCCACATCTGAGCAACAAAAGAGGTTCTCTGGAAGTTACTCTTATGCATATCTATAGGTAGCTCAGCTTCTGCACTGCATACATAAGCTTTGCAAGAGCAAGCTTCAAAATCAAGGGCTTGGCCTATTGATTTTGGTGTCCCTAATGTTTGATACAGTATCAGGGGGTTCCCCAGTGGTAAAGTTGAATAGTTCCATATTTTTTCTCCCATCCCTCAAGGGACTTTGCCAATACTTTTTGGTTATCTGCTTAAAATATTCTGGGATGTATCCAGGCATTACATTAATTTATGCAGGATTAAAGGCCTTCATTCTTATTCTGGGCTCCCTGTGTTTGGATTGTTTAAATGATCCATCTAGACAGATTGAGTTTGATTATGTGCCACAGAGGATTTAGGTTCTGAACAAAATAAACCTTTTTTCCTTTGGTCTCAAAGAGTAGATGCGGTTCTAAACTATAGGCAATGTATTCTTTATCCCTGTATTCTGGATTACCTTAATCCTGATCTGATCAGCTTCATTCTTATCTCTAACTACCATTTTATTCATATATAAAACAGCCTCTCAGAATCCAGGAATAATAATTACCACTTCAGACTAAATGTGACTGCTATAAAAGCTTACAATCTAGGCCCATGTTTTCGTATAAGTATTTTCTAAATGAGACCAAAAAAATACGTGCTGTTTTGTTTCTGGTTTATCTTGTCTCACCTAATGTCCCACAGGTTCATTCACAATGTCCTTATGGCACATTTTAGTGTTTGTATGTTTTCTATACTAAAGATCTTAATAGGAGAGGAAAAATATGGAAGAAATATAAAGGATAACAAAGGTACAAAGATTTAAAATATTTCTGAAAGACTTGATACAACTTGATGCATTAGATTTGGAGATAAGTGAAACAGAGTGACAAGATTTACCCCCAAATTTCTGGCATGAGCTTTTGGATGGATGGTGATGACATTTATTGAAATCAGGGACTCTGGAAGATTATTTGAATATTGTTTGGGGAAGAGACCATGAGTGAATCCCAGTGTATTAGTTTGCTAATGCTGCCAGAAAGCATTATACCAGAAATAGAATGACTTTTAAAAAGGGAATTTAATTAGTTGCAAGTTTACAGTTCTAAGTCTATAAAAATGTCCAAACTAAGGCATCCAGGGAAAGATATTGCAATTTAAGAAAGGCCAATGGGTCTGGACCACCTCTGTCACCTGGGAAGGCATGTGGTTAGCATCTGCTGGGGTTTATGGATTCTGGTTTCAAACCGCTTCCCCGGGGGTGCTTTCTTTCTTTGTCTTCAAAGGTTTCTGGCTCTGTGGGCTCTGTCACTTCTGCTCTCTAAGTGTCTGCATCTGAGGTTTCTTCAAAATGTTCTTCCTTTTAAAGGACTTCAGTAAACTAGTCAATACCCATCTTGAATGGGCAGAGTCACATCTCCATCTAACCAGAAGGCCACACCCACAATTGGGCATGCCACATCTTCATGAAGATCATCTCATCAATGTTGATCAATCTCATCAATAACCAATCTCATCACACCCACAACTGGGAGTACTATATCTCTGTGGAGAGAATATAACCAAAAGGGCTTCCACCCTCCAAGCTTGAATCAGGATTAAAGGTCGTGTCTTTTCTGGAATACACAACACTTTCAAACCAGTACACCCTGTTTGCCCATGAGTGTCCCAGAAAACTTCTCAGTCCAGAACCCACCTGGATGATTGGTCCCCCATGTTTTAGACACCTGAGAGGCATCCAAGTATAGTTGTAGAGTATAATTGTGTGTTTTAGGTGTTTGCCCATCTTTTATTAGATTTATTCTCTTTTTGTCCTTAGTAATTTTTTTTGTCTTGAAATCTATTTTCTCTGATATTAATATAGTCATTCCTTATTTTATCTTTGAATAACATTAGTATGACAGAGATTTTCCCATCATTTTACTTTAAATCTACCAATGTTGTGTTTCTAGTGAGTTTCTTGCAGACAACATATTGATGGATCATGTTTTTTATCCACTCTGTCAATTTGTCTTTAATTGGTATATTTATGCACCACTTACATAATTTAAAGTAATTATTCAAATGTTAAGGCTTAAGTCTGTCTTATGAAACTCTCTGCTTTTTCCCTTTATGTTTCTTGTTCCTCTATTTCTCTTTCCCTGCTTTACTTGGAGGATTCCACCTTGTTTTATTTATAGTGCTTTTGAGCTTTGTATACTTTTCTCAGTGGTTACTCCAGGTATTATAATATACATATATGAATTATCACAAAATACCATCACTGATGTCTTTCCAATTTGAGTCAAGTACTAAAGACTTACTTCTGTTTGGGTTCTTTTACCCTCCTGTTTAAAAATATAAATATCTCAAATATTTTCTCCTTATACATTGAGTAAGACATCAGATAGCATTTTAATTTTTGCTCAACCATCAACAATACTCCTGAAGAGAAATTTTTCCCTATTCCATTGCTTTTCTCTCCTTTCTGAAGTTACAAGTCTTCTGTTATCATTTCTTTTCTGTTTGGAGAGCTTCCTTTAGCCTTTCTTAGGGGAGGTCTGCTGTTTACAAATTCTCCTCTTTATTCTTTTGTCAGAGAAGGGGTTCATTGGCTTGCATCTCTGCCTCCCATCACGTGGCAGTTTCCTCTTCTTTCCTGCTTCGGTGACTTCCAGGTCTCCTTTATATGACCTTCAGTAATATGAATTAAGACACATCCTGATTCGGTCGGCTGCACCTTAACTAAAAATAACATCTTCAAGAAATCCTATTTACAGTGGTTTCATACCCACAGGGATGCAGATTAAGAATACATGTTTGTTCCCATATATAATTCAACATACCACATTTTCTAAGTGACAAAGCATAGACAGTAGTAGTTGTAAGGGTAGGGGGCCAAGGAGAAGGAAATTATGGAGTTGGATGTTACTATGAAGAATTACTGACTATAAATGTATCTTTGTGGTGATGGAGCAGTTATGCATCTTAATTGTAGTGGTCACTACCCAAATCTACAAATGTGACAAAATTGCATACAACTCATGGTGCTTGGAAAGCTGGATAGAATTTTTTAAAAGATAAAATTAACTACATTCCTCATGCTATAACCAAGAATAAACCTCAAATGAAGCAGAGATCTAAATGTAAAAATACAAAACCAAAACAAATGAAAATCCTGTGCAAGTACAACAAGAAAAAGTGGGTAAATTCTTCTATAACTTGGGCATGGGGAAATGCTTTCTAACCATGACTAAAAGTCAAAATTCAATTTTAAAATATTAATATATTTTACTATACAAAGCAAACAGAAAAAAAATTTTAACAAGGCAAAAAATGCTATAGGTAAAATAAAAAGACAAATGACAAACTGGGAGGAAGTATTTAAGTTCAATAAAACAAGAATTTTATAGAAAAATGGCCAAAAGATATGAACAAAAGAAAATGAACAAAAAGATATATTGAAATCACCCTTAAAATAGGAAAAGATGATCAACTTCATTTATAATAAAAGAAATGAAATTTAAAGCTACATTAAAATAGCTCTTTCTCATCTATCACATCGACAAAAACTCAAAAGCTTGACAACTTTCAACTTCCTGGGAATCTATAATTGTTTCACAATAATATTTTTTAGTAACAGTCATATATATTAAGCATCATTATCCAATAGCAGTGTATAATAGTTATGTAAAATATAATAATATTAATAATAACGCCTTCAGTTGACAAGGCTGTGGTGAAATAAGCATCTCACACATTTCTGTTAAGAGAACAAAATGGTACAGCTTCCCCTCTCCAGCCACAGAAGGGAATTAGACAATACCTAACAAAAGTTTATGTGTCTTTGCTCTTTAACCCAGCAATCTCACCTCTAAGACTTTACCCTGAAAATATACTTCCAGCAACATGAACGTACATTTGCAAAGGTCATTTATTGCACAACATTTGTGATTGTAAAATATTGAAACTTATCTAATGTTCACATATAGGAGATGAGTGGAATAAATTATGGAATATATATATACACACACAATAGAGTATTATGTAGATGTAAAAAAGAATGAAGAAACTCTATAAAAGGATATGGAGTGATTTCCAGGAAATATTTTTAAACAAAAAGAAAAATGTTAAAAAGCCTATATCACAGGCTACTTTTTTATGTAAGAAAGAAGAGAAAATAAGGAAGCATGCATATACCTGCTTATCTGTACTGAAAGAAACAAGGAAGGATAAGTCAGAAAAGAAACAGAGGAAGGGTGGGGGAGGAAAAATTACGTGAAAGCCATGCAAGAAGAAGGGACATTTCTCTGACAATACCTTTTTATACAATTTTGACTTTTGGAAGCATTTAAATGTTCTATATATTTAAAAAGTAGAAAGAAATTTAAAGTGTTAGGAAGTTGAAACTAAAAATGGAAGCAAAGGAAACAAACGAACCCTTCAGTATTTCAGATTAAGTTTCAAAACCACACTGAAGGTGGAAACAGGCAACTACTAGAAACTTTTGACAGCAGAATTTGACGATTCTCCCTCAATCATGGAAGGAATTGTAGGAGGAAAGCACTACCCACAAATCTTCACTGCTTTTTAGGGAGTTTGCTCTTTCTAGTTATATGGGCAAAGCAATTCTGAAATTATTGTAGCAGTGTAGTAGGATTGAGCAAATGACCCAATGTGGTGATGTCATCAGGAGTCAGGTTCTTACTGCAGAAGAAAATAGGATATAAATATGGCAAGAATTGGAAGTGGCGATAGCATAAACCCATGATTTCTAAACGATGCATGTAACTGTGTATATTGATGTGCATGTGAAGGTCTCTGTGTGTGTGTGTGTGTGTGTGTGTGTGTGTGTGTGTATGAAAGAGAGAAAGAGAGCAAAAGCATGCATTCTTCAAAATGTCAATGTCACAAAAGTCAAGGAAAACCTAATAAAATGTTCAAAGTTAAGGAGACTAGAGAGACATGGCAACTAAATGCAATATTTGAATACCTGATACCAGGCTAGAATTATACTGGAGGGGATAAACATTTCACACAGAATGTTAGTATGGCAATTGATAAAATTGAAATATGGGCACTATGTTAAAGTTGCTGAAATTGAAAACTACTTTTAGTATTTTCCCATAAACAAGAGCCCTCCTTTTTCTCCTGTGTGTTATCTACGTATTATCACTTATTGGCTTATAATGTCTTTCATTCTTAGGACGTGGACTAATGGATGTGTATATATTTAATTTTTTTCTGGTTAATCACTATCACTGTTCTGATTTAGACAGGCAGATTGTCACAACTTTAGCTTGGGAGAGCCACGTTTAAGTTGGCTCCTCTGTCACAATAAAATTTTCCAGGCAAATATGTCCTGCCTTTCATTGGAGAAAGTATCAGAGACCATTTTCTGTGTATTGAGGTGACATCACTAGGAAGCCATTTCAGCAGACTGAGCAGGGCAAGATAATTTTTGAAAGCACAAATTTGACATTTCCAATTCAGTTTTAACATGACAATGTCCCTATTTGAAATCATTTTCATTCTAGTAATTGTACTTTCTTTTTTTACTATATTAAAATCTCCATACTTACAAAAGTAGAAAAGAACTCTGCGTGAAATATAAGGAAATAAAGATGATAATGAAACTAATATGATTATGAACAAAAAGCTGCTGAATGGACTTTAAAATTTTCCATAAAGTTTGTTTTGTTCTTAGAATGCATCCCTCTAAGAAATCTAATTGTTTGAAATCAGCTCATGATTCCTTATTTGTGTGGCTAAATAGAACCTTTCTGATTGGCAGTGTGATCAGATTATTTCAGTTTTCTTTCATTCTAAAAGCACTGATGTCCTATTAGCTGATTGATCTAGGCTTTTCGCAGATGATGGCTTCCAGCTACTAACCTGTTCTTGATAGTGATGTTCAGTTACCAGAGAAGAGGGAAGGGTTTTGAGTTAATGGAAAAATCTGAGCAGTTCCATAAGTTAGTTTCCATTTTACCACCATCTGGTCCGCTAACATAACGCCTAATCTTAAGTATGGAATTCGTATGTTTTTGTTGGACAAAGCAATTGAGTTTTCTATATTTAATATCTAATATTAAAATTTTAAGCCCCACATATTTCCACATTTTAAACTAAGTGCTAAATCTACTGAATACAGTTCTGATTAAAAGCTTTAAATTTGCCTTGCTTGCTTTCTAAGGTACAAGCTCTTTCCTCTTTTTGTAAAATGCAACATTTCTGCATCAACCTAATGGACCACACTGTGTTATGATCACAAGATGTTCAAAGTCTTTCTTGTCTCTCCTCCACTCCCCGTCAAGCAGTCCCCATCTTGGTTAGTGGCAAAATCTTTGGCAAAAGCCTTGATTCCTCTCTTTCTTTCGTGCCTTCTATCTTGCTTCTCAGCAAATCCTCAAGGCAGGATCAGCTGCATAATTTATAGGGCCCAGTGCAAAATGAAAACATGGGGCCCCATGTTTTTAAATTAAGAATTTCAAAATGACTACAGCAGTGCATTAAGTGGAGAACCATGAAGCTGTTCCAGTATATAAACACTACCTTCAAGATAGATGCAGAATTTAACTTCTGTCAAAGCTCGCTGTTGTTTCCCTGAGAGCACAGCACATCTATTCAGGCCTTCCTTCCCCCATTGATCAAAGGGTGCCCTGGGAGGTGCTGTCTCCCTTGCAAAGGCATAGGTGCTGGTGGGTCCCACTCAGAGTCCCACTGAGTGGCCTGTTTCACCAATAGCCAGAGCAAAAGTTTGCTTCAAAGGGTGTGAGACAGACACAAGAAGTATCTGATTCACTAAAGAAAAAACAGCATTCACACTCTATATTTTTACCCACTTTTTTTGTCAATTTTCTTCCAGTGCAATCCAAGTATAAGGGTAGAGTTTCTGCCTGTTTTATTTACTGCTATGTCTTCAACATCCAGAAGCATGCCTAGCACACATGTAGTACTCAATAAATATTTGTTAAATATATGATTTCAACAAGAGAACAATAGGGTTGGTTTGTCCCTGGCAACCATATTGTTTTGAAATGAATCTGGCAGGGCTGGGAGCCCATCTGCATTCTTGGACTAAAGAGAATCCAGAGTTAGCCCATCCAGTCTGAAATTAGAAATTGAACATCCAAGTTTTATGATTCATTAAGAACGATACAAGACGTGGGGACTAGAGAGACAGACAAAGGAACCCAGGTTACGCTTTCCTACCCCAAATGACAAAGGCTTTCTGAGGGAATCTGTTCAGGGACAGAGTCTGAGATACATTTTCTTTGACTATTGTCTTCCTAGAGAAGAGTGATTTCACCATCTCCACCCCTCTCTTCCACCAAAATCTCAAGTTTCCCTCCACGGCACAGAAGACCATATATAGAATAGGATGTGTCACCATGAAAAACAGAAATGAAAAAGGAAAAGTGGATAGCTTCTTAATGATTGCTGCTGTGACCATAAAAATGGTACCCATTCCATGAACTGGCATGTGAGTGTGTTGTCAGAGGAGTAAGATAATGAAGTAGCCATGATGAATCTAAGGCCAGTGTACTTTGAAATGCACTGTGCTTCTGGAACTCACAGTAAAGTCCTCTCCTGGTGTGTGCTGTTTTCCATGAAGATTAGGATTAGAGAGGTTTTCACTTATAAATAATCCCTGGCCCACATCTAACAGTCGTTTGTTTAAGTTATGAACTTGCTTAACAATTTCTTGTTTTCAACCTGGTCACATTTTAAATTGCTTTAGAATTTCGCTTAACATTTGGCAAAAAAAATTTCAAAATTCTTAAATGTCCACATTCTCCACATTCTTTGACCCTGTATTTTCTTGGGACCCATGCCAGGGAAAGTATTAGAAACATAAACAAATCTTTATGCCTGTGACTGCTCATTTCAGTGGTTGTTTTCTTTTCATATATATAATCAACATAACCATGTAATTATTTATAGACCAAGAAACTTTGAGAATGAAAGGGAGGTTGATAAAATAATAGTGATTGTATAATTTCTTAACTGTTTACTTTTTTAATTAACAAATTGCTTTTTCAACATGGTGGCCCTAGAAAAGAGTTCTAATCACAAATTACTGTAAAAATATTTTTATCTTAAAAAGTACACATTTTATTATATATTACAATATATTTCAATATATATTATAGTACAAGAAAAACTTTCCTATATGACTACTGGAAAAATAAGAAAAATAACATGAGCCTATTTGGTACATGTTCACGTACTTAGATCAGTTCCTCGGCCAAATCTGTTTCTAATATGGTGTCACATCAACAACCAGCTCCAATTTGCCAGTTTTCTGAATGAACCATCTTGGAAAGAGACCCTCCAGTTCTAGTTGAATCTTTGGTTGACTGCAACCCTGACATCTGACTGAAATTTCATAAAGGACCCTATGATACTTTGGAGCTGTACGTAACCCAGAAAAACATGTTCTTGCCCTTAATCCATTCCTGTGGGTGTCAACTCATCTTAAGTAGAACCTTGTGATGAGGTAACTTCAGTTAAGGGTATGGCCCACTTCAATCAGGATAGGTCTTAATCTTGTTGCTGGAGTCTTTTATAAGCAGAATAAAATTCAGAGAGAAAAGCCACCGGAAGAAAGAAATTCAACAGAACTGATGAGAACCAAGAGGTCAGGAGAAGCCACCATGTGCATTACCGTGTGACAGAGGAGCCCAGAGCCAAGGATCCCCAAAAACCAGCCTCAGAATACCACATACTGGGGGATAAAGCATCACCTTGGTGATTCCTTGATTTGAACCTTTTCACGGTCTCAAGCCATGAGTCATTAAATCCCCTTTGTTTAAACCATCCTTTTGCATGGTGTTTGCTTGAGCAGCCTAGCAAACTGAAACAGACCACCCCACCCCCACCCTCAGCCAGAAATGTTCAGCCACAACATTCCCAAATTCTCAACTCACAAAAATTGTGAGATAATATTTAGTGTTGTGTTAAACCAGTAAGTTTTGTGGTA
>PVIY010042919.1:0-20655 GCA_004026745.1 Myrmecophaga tridactyla | reverse complement strand
CCCCCCTCAGCCCCCGGGGGGTCCCCGCCGTGGAGATCACCCTGGGGACCTTGATGGAGTTGGGCCCCTACCCAGCTGGCCTGCGGAGAGAGACAGCTGCCCGCCAGCTTGGATGGAAGAGTTGGGGGTCATCGGGAGTGGGGTTCAGGGCTTGGTTGCTCTGGGCAAAGGGCTGCTTTTATTGGGGGGCGGAGGAATGGGTGTTTAGGGTGAGAAGCTGTTGGATGTGCAGAAAAGGAGGCACACTTCCTGTCTGAGGATGGACACAGTTCCTGTCTGGGTTTTTAAAAAAAAAAGAAAAAAGAAAAAGGCCAGCCCTTGGAGTGGGGGCCCACTTTGGGGAAAGGATGGGGAGCCGTGAGCTGGAAGCCGGGGTTCTCCAGTACGAGACTTCTCCTGCCCTTCAGTCTGGCCCACCACAGGGCGCCCCGGGCGGAAAGGAGCCAGGGCCACCGAACCCGGCGCCCGAGGCTTTGTGGGGAGGCTCTGCGCCCTGGGGACCGCAGGACACCGCCGCCGAGGCCGCGGTCCCACCCCGGAGGCTCAGACTGGGCAGTTTGTCCACGGCCCTGAGGCTGCGGCCCGGGAGGAGAGCGCCCACCGGGGAGCCCCTGGCCGAGGGCTGTTCTCTGAGCCCGGCTGCTCACCTCCCCGAGCCCTGGGCGCTCAGCCCCGCCTGCTTAGCACCCCGCACCGCCGGGCCTCAGAATTGAGCCCGCACCCGGGTTGCTGCGGGGCTCCTCCAGCAGCTCGCGGCTCAGCGGGCCCGGTGTAGGGCTGCGGGAAGGCACAGACGTACCAAATGTCCAGGTGACGCCGAGGCAGCTGCTCCCGCCGCCGCACCACTTAGAATCACCTAGGGAGGGTTTCGACCCCATGGAGGGCTGTATTCAACCCAGGTCATTAAATCGGAAGCTCTGGGAGCAGGGCCTGGGCGCCAGGCTTGCAAAGAACCGCAGTGGAAGAGTTTCTCCACTTCATTCATTTAGTCACTCTATTTTTTGGTAACCTCTCCAAAAGGGTGTCTGTTTAGGAACCTCGCACTACTCAAGGGCAAGGATTATATTTTACTAAGATTAGTAGCACCCTCTGACCCCACCCCAAGTGCCTATGGGAATGGCTGACTCACAGGACCTTCTCTTCCCGGCATCTGCTCAGGGCCAGGTGGATCCTCACTGAGAGGTGGGAAGAGGCCGCCCGACCTGTGAGGAGGGAGAAGAGTGGGATGTGGTGGGTTAGGGGAGATGGGGGGCAAAGTAGGAGAGCAGAGCGAGAGGAGAAGGTATGGGGAAGAGGGCTGTTTATTACCTCCTGATTTTCCACAGCTAATTTTCCACTTCGGGGATTATGGTTTTAATCCCTTGTCCGCTTCTCCTGTCACTCAGCAGAGCTCATGCTGTGTTCCTGTATGGTCCAGCTGCCGGGGGACCCAGAGTATGCAAACTGATTTTATTATCCTTCTCAGGGACGAGAAAACAGCAACAACTAAACGCCTCACACGTTGCCATGAGGAACTACTTGTTGCTTTATTTTAAAAAGTAGAAAACACGCCAAAACCAAACATAAGGATAGTTTAAATCAGTAGCTTTCATACTTCTTATTTTAAGTAAGGGAGAAAAGCTATATGTTCTCATCAGTTTAATTGTTTTAAAGCGATGTCTTGTCTGAAGCATGCCGGAACCACTTTTGTGTGCCTTAGGTTTTCCCAATCCAGAAGACCTTGTACGTTTTCTGGTGTTTTGGATTCTCCACACCACTGCTTATAGCTCATTGTATGAATGAATAATTCAGAGCTGATTCTGCTCTTTCTCAAAGCATAGAGGATAACCTACCTTCAGGTGTCTGCAGCTTCTCCCCTTTGCATTCTAAGGGAAACTGTTGTTTTTTGTGCTTTTCGTCCCACTATCAGAAAGCACATCTAAGAGTTATGAAACTTCGTATCACATGATCCTCACCCTCTTATTATGAATTTACTGTGAAATGGACAGTCTGGATTGGGATTGTGGGAGCTGTTCATGAATAAGATTTCTTCAGGAGCCCTTATAGCAGGTGACAGGGGCATGGGGTCAGACAGTTCTCCCAGCCAGGGAAGAGTGAGTTTCTCAGCTAAGATCAGAATAGCTGATATCTCACCAGAGATAATGTACAGCATCTTGCATGTTTGAGGAATGAGAGTTAGTCAGTGTCATGTGTTGGAGAGTGCACAAGGACAGGGGCACGCAGGGACAGGCAGGGACAGGCAGGGGCAGCCCAACCAAAGCCTGTGGATGGGTTTAGTACAGGAGGGTTGGGTCCCCAAAAGAAAATCAAAATCAAGGTCTGGTTCCCTTAGAAGGGGTGTATTAGTCAGCTCTGACTGGAATAATGCTTTGTAATAAACAAGCCCAAAACTCAGCAGCATTCAGGAGCAGATGAGTCTCGGTTGGCTGGGCTTGGCTGGGCTCAGGTCTGCTTCACTTGTCTTCTCATTCAAAGGCATAGGCTGAAAGAACAGGCTCTACCTGGGACATGTGGTTTTCAAAGAGGGCAGGAGCTCAAGAGTGATTGGAAACACATGATGTCTTTTAAAACCTCTGGTTAGGGCTAGCACACTCTCACTTCTGCTCACATTCCATTGGATAAAGCAAATCATATGGCTGAATCTAAATTCGGTGGGGTGGAGAGAAGGAAGAATGCTGAATAAATAATACAATGTACCACAGGAGAAAATGGATGCTGGGTATTCAAAACCAACTAATCTCTCAGGCCCCTCATAACCTAACGTCTCATAATGTATGATATAATGGGAGCATAGAACAGAATGGAATGCTATGAAAGGGGAAAAAAATATAGAAGAATAAGAAAACAGACTTAGGGTAGGAGAAGAAAATGAGTTTTAGAATTAATCAAACTATAATATTCTAGAACAGAGCAGAACAAATAATATTTGAAACTTATGAATTGGAAGGTTTTTGGTAGATACTCAAAAGTAGTTTAGCATCTGTACTTTAAAATTGCCTCAGTGTGGCAGGGAGGGGGTAGCCATTGGGAATGGACAGGCAGAGCCTGATGGGAGGGCAGCCCACACTGGTGGAAACCACACATTTGTTCTCAGGGATTTGGGGATGCAGGCCCATTCCCGACTTGTTCTAGCTCTCCTGCCTTAAAGTCACTCAGCCTCTCTGAGCCTAAAGAGCATGTTTTTACCCTCATGCCAATTTTATGTTAAAACAACCCATATTATGGACTAGGACTAAAAAGTGTTCATGAGCTTCGTTTAAAGGAGTATTTAAAAGAATTTTGTAGGCTTTCAGGCAGGTTCCCATGGGGTCTGCATTCTCCTTTTTGTGTTGTATGAGATTTTTAAGTAGAGAATTTGGGGAAGCACTAATCTCTGCTATCTTCTTGGACATCTATAGGTTAGATGGTTGGAAACAAATCAAAAGAAGAAGATCTCATTACATATGAAAATTACATGAAACACACAGAGTAACAAAAGAAAAAAAATTATGTAGACCTCATCAAAATTAAAAACTTCTTACCTGAAACTGTAGAGCTGTGGTCCAGTAGCCATGACTCCTGAAGATGACTGCATGATGATACAGCTTTTACAGTGTGACTGTGTGATTGTGAAAACCTTGTGTCCTTTTATCTATGGCATGGACAGATGCGTAAAAAATATGCATAAAAATAAACAAATAATAGGGAGAACAATGGTTAAAATAAATAGAGTAGATTGAAATACTAGTGGTCAATGAGAGGGAGGAGTGAGGGGTATGATATGTATGAGTTTTTTCTTTTTCCTTTTTTATTTCTTTTGCTGGAGTGATGCAAACGTTCAAAAAAATGATCGTGGTGATGAATACACAACTGTGTGATGATATTGTGAGCCACTGATGGTACACAATGTATGGAATGTTTGTATATCAAGAATATGTTTGTATGTGGCGTACAATAAAAATATTTAAAAAAAAATTAAAACTGTGCATCAAAGCTATCATCAAGAAAGTAAAGGCAAGTTATAGATGAAAGAAAATATTTGGAAACCATATATCTGATGTGTTTAATATCCAGAATATATAAAGAACTCCTACAACTCAACAACAAAAAGACAAACAACCCAATTTAAAAATGGGCAATGAACTTGAATAGACATTTCTCCAAAGAAGACATGCAAGTGGCCAATGAGGACATGAAAAGAGGCTCAACCCCTTCAGCCTTTAGGGAAATGCAAATCAGAACCATGACAAGATGCCACCAGACACTCACTAGGACGGCTATTAATTTTTTTAAAAAAAAAAAAAAAGGAAAATAACAAGGGTTGGTGAGGATGTGGAGAAACTGGGACTTTGATGCACTCCTGGTACACTGCTGTGGAAAGGAGTTTGGCAGTTTCTCAAAAAGTTAAACATAGAATTACAATATGACTCGGAAATTCCACTTTCAAAAGAACTGAAAGCAGGGACTTGAACAGATATTTGTGCACCAGTGTTCATAGCAGCAATATTCACAACAGACAAATGATGAAAATAATCCAACTGTCCATGGTAGATGAATGGATAGACAAAACATGGTATATACATACAATGGGATATTATACAGCTGAAAAAAAGAGTAAAATCCTGATACATGCTATAACATGGGCCAACTCTGAAGAAATCATGTTATGTGAAATAAGCCAGACCCAAAAGGACAGATATTGTGTGACTCCACTTATATAAAATAACTAAAATATACAAATTCATAGACATAGAAAGTAGAGTACAGGTTACTGGACATGGGGGAAGGAGGATTGAGGAGTTAACACATAATGGGTGCAGGGTTTCTGTTTGGGGTGATGAGAAAGGGTTGATAGTAGACGATGGTGATGATGGTACAACGCTGTGAGTGTGATTAATGCCAGAGAATTGTGTGCTTGGGAGTGATTGAGATGGGAAATTTTGTGCTGAATATATGTTATCACAACCACACAAAAAGAAGAGACTAAAGAGACAATGGCAATTCAACTTAATATGTGATCCCAGATTAGATCAACTAATGGGGGGAAATGCTCAAAAGGACATTATGGGGGCAATTGAAAACATTGGAATATATACTGTATGCTTTATATCAATGTTAAATTTCTCAAACTTGATAACTTTTTAACATAGTTACCTAAATAAATATCCTTGTTCTTAGACAAGATATGGGGAAACATCGAGTAGTAAAGAAGCATGATATCTGAATTGTACTCTCAAAGGGTAGAATGATAGAATGATGTAACAGATGTGGCAAAATGTTAGAAGCTGATAAATCTGGGTATCTGAATATATTGGAGTTCTTGGTGTTACCTTCATATTATTTTTGCAACCTTCCTGTAACTTTGAAATTACTTCAAAATACAGTTTTTTTTAATTACATGAAATTAAAATTTCAGTGTCCATTATTAAAGCTTTATTAGATTGCAGTCACACTCATTCATTTGTGTGTTGCCTGTGACTGCTTTTGCCCTGCAACAGCAGAGTGGAGTGTATTTTTTTTGGGGGGGGGTGGTGCATGGGCAGGCACTGGGAATCAAACCCAGGTCTCTGGCATGGCAGGTGACAGCTCTGCCGCTGAGCCACTGTTACACCACCCAGAACTGGGTGGTTTTGACAGAGAACATGTGGCCTGCAAAGCCAAAAAAAAAAAATTTACTTTCTGTGCCTTTACTGAAAGAGTTTGTCAATCACCAGCATAGACCATCTGAGACAAATGAGGTCTTTCCTGTCTATTTGGTTGTAAATGCATTTTCTTCATTGTTCCAGAGGCCCTTCCTTGCCACATCAGATGAAAAACTCAGTGTCACATCCAGGAATTTCATCTTCTGAGAACACTAATTCCTCAGACTTCAGTTGATTCCTTTTATTTGGTCTTCTGAAGAGATGAAGAGCTGGCCCCCACTACCCCAGCCCCTGAGATGGCCATTCCAGCATGTCTCTGCTCCCTGGTCCCAGAACATACTTAGGCTTCTTCCTCTCTGAGCCTTTGTTCCAGATGATTCCCAACCATGGGTGGACATTAGATCCACCCATGCCAGGGCCTAGCCCAGGAATCTGTATTTCTCCAGTGCCCCCTGGTTTGGAAACCCAGGTGACTTCTCTCCCTGCAAAACCCTTGTAGACACTTTACCCATTGTTTAGACTTGGCTCACCTCGCACCTCCTCCGAGAAGTCTTCCACGATGCATCAGATGAAGTGACTGGCCCATTTCTCCCACATTCCCACAGCATGTATTTGAACGTTATGGCTTAGGGTTAACTAGATGCGTGTCCCTCCTCCAGGGATCCCCCAACACCTAGAACAAAGAGAGCTTAACATTTTTTATGGAATCAACCAATCAGTCCATCAGTTGACAATAAAAGGAATGATATACAATAAAGGCTTGTAAATGCTATTTGTTGTATAGTAGTAAACAAGACATGTGTACAATGGCCCGCCAGGAGGGAGTGTAACCGATGGAATTTTGAGGGAATTAAAATTGATTCCTAGTTTCAGATTTTTAAATTTCAAAATTGATTGCAATGCATTAACACCTCATCGTCCACCACCCCCCACCACACATCCACAGTCTGTCATTAGAAGGAAAGGAGAAGTAAATACGTGGTGATAGGGTGTCACGTCTCCAAAGCCTGTGCGTCACTGCCATAATTCCCAGGATGAATAGACAGCTGAGAAACTGTCCTGCCTGGTGGCTGCTGGAAAGCATTTCCTACATGATGCAAATCTGATATGTCCACAAAGGTGCAAGCGGTCTTGGCCTTTTCCCTTTCACAGAGGCTGAGTTCCTGTGTGAAGAATTGTTTTGGATTCTAATTTGTAGATGAAGGGGGGAAAAAGGGGTATTTAATCTTTTGTTTTGATCCTAGAAGGTGCTGGACAAGGGCTACTGTAGGAAGCTGCGGTTTTTTGTTTTTTTTTTTTTAATCAAGCCCCAGGCAGTCAGCGGAAGCCCCGGCAGGATGTCAGGCTGGCGACAGTCGGGGAGGTGGCGAGGGGGTGGTCAAGGGGTTTCAAACCCACCCCTGCAAGGGTGGGAAAAGCTAAGGAACTGGAGGTTGATAATCACGCTTTAAAAATCCCCGAAAACAATAGGTACACTTTTCCCCATATACCCCTCTATTATTCAGCCCTCTAATAGTGTTGTACATTTGTTCTAGTTCATGAAAGCACTTTATGTTTTTTTATGCTTGCACAGTTAATCATAGTCACCATCCACCACAAGATTCACTGCGTTATGCATGCCCAAGTTTTAACCTCTGACTTTCCTTCTGGTGAAATCCATGACTCTGAACTTCCCCTTCCCACCACACTCACACTCCATTCAGTACTGTTAATTATTCTCACAGTCACGTGCTCCCGTCACCTCTCCCCATTGCCCAATGTTTAAGCTCAATCTATTGCAAACTATGGACTAAAGTTGGCAGCAATACTTTACTATTCTTCCTTCAACAGTAACAGATGCACCACACCAATGCTAGGGGGCAACAATGGTGGGGAGGGGGTGAGGAGCATGGGAAGATTTGGGGTTTATTTTTTATTCTTATTTCTTTTCTGGAGTAAAAAGTATTCTAAGGTTGATCAGGAGGATGGCATAGCTATGTGATGATACTGTGAGCCATTGACTGTATACTTTGGATGGTTTGTATGGTATGTGTATATCTCAATAAAATTGTAAAAAAAAAAATTTTTTTTAATCCCTGGAACCAAAATGAGAAGAATAATTTGAGAGCAGCAAAGAAAGACCTGTGGCCATGAGTTGGCCTGTGGGGCAGACTAGGGAAACTCTGTGGAATAATCTTAGTGGTTAAATCTTTTCTCCTTTACATGGATTAAAAGGCTTTGGGTGGGGAGGCTGTAGCCAAGGGGAAGTTTTGGTGCAAAATAAGAAGTTTCAGGTAAAACTTGAGGATCTCGTGAACCCAAGCACTTCTCCTCGGGGCCCAGCACAGAGATGGGGAGAGGACATTTTCCCCACATTGGTATTGAACCTGGTCTCCGTGGCAGTCAGGAGGAGGTCTCTGAACAAGTAAGCCAAAGAACAGAGAGCTTGCACAGACATGCTCCTGGAACAGAGAGCGCAAGCAGACATGCTCCTGGAATAGAGAGTGCGAGCAGACATGCTCCTGGAACAGAGAGCGCAAGCAGACATGCTCCTGGAACAGAGAGTGCGAGCAGACATGCTCCTGGAACAGAGAGTGCGAGCAGACACGCTCCCGGGGCACAGGCGGAAGCCCTTAGTCCCCATTCATGTTTCTGTTTGGAGGGCATTCTCTGACCGGCAAGTTTAGGAGAAGAAACCAGCTTGTCCCAGGAACACAGGTCTCTGTTCTCTATGCTAAGGGGGTGCCTGCAGTTTTCCAACTCGGCTTTTGTCAGGTGCCTAAGCTTAATCTGGGGGTGACATGACAACTAGCCCACTGGGCCCACATATCTCAAATCCAGATTTCAGAAGTTATAAGATTATTATTTTGATCCCTATCATTCTGGTTTCTATATGCATTCCTCAATTGGTTCTGCACATGGATAAGGAAGAGAGGTGTTATTTATTGGACTTCTAAAGCCCCAACAAACTCTTGTGAGACATCACTTTTGAAATTCTGAGAAGCACCTGGAGAAGACAGGGGGTGGGGTAGGGTAGTCCCCATGTGAGCAAGGAGAGACTAAGCAATTCTGCCAGCTGCTGCCCGGAGCCATCCACCATGACCTGGGGCTAAGGGGAGCTGGGGCGATGTCATATGATTGCAGTAGCTTCCATCAACCAACTTCTGTAGGCCCCAAGAGGACTCTGAGGATAGAGGAGATGCTGGGATGACATGAAGGAGAGAAGCACCCGCTGCCTGGAAAGTGTCTCTGAGCCCCCACAGGAAAGGGTGAGGCTTGATAATATTAAACTCATGCCCCCCCCTTTTTTAATGGGGAGGCAATAATTTTTATTTTAATATCAGAGATAGTCACTGAAAGATTACAAAACTGGTCTGCATATATATGCCTAAATATAGGACAGATCAGCATTTGTATGCCATTAAGCAAACAGGCGCACAGAATGATAAAAGGAAACATTGATAAACAAGGTATAATCACACTTTTTCAAATATATTTACAAAAGCAAACAACTGAAGTAGACTGTCACACCCCTTTATCCCCACTGAAATACCTATTTCTTGAATAAATTCCATGGATACTCCAGGAGCAAAGATAATCATTACTAGAAAATGTACATAATGCTTCACAGTCTAAAAAGGGCTGTTATATAGCCACTCAATTAACCCCTAATATTAATCCTGTTTGACATTTGATACAACTGAAGAGCAGAGATATTAAGTGATTTATGTGCTCAAGGCCACACTCTTAGCAAGTAATAAAGGTTGAGACTAAAATTCAGGTTTTCTGACTTAAATCCAAATCCTTTTTGCTATTCTTTGCTGTATTACAATAGACGACCCCAGAAAATAAAAATAAAGGATGTTGGAAGGGGAGCCAAGAAAGCTGCATCAGAGACAAGGTTCTAGCACTAACATGTAATCCCCTTTCTTAGATTCCACCTCTTTACCTGCAAAGCCACCAACTGAGCCCGTTGGACCAGAGAGTGGCTAAGACTGTGACATGCTGGGACGGTCCCGGGTGAGTCTCAGGATTAGCCCACATCCCCTCCACAATTGTTCTTAGCAATTTTCCTTAGGAAGCCCATGGTCACAGACTCTGCTCTGCGGAAGGCTGGGGCATTTTAACCTGCTGCCTACAGCAGTGGGTTGAACTCTTTAACTCCAACCCACGGCAGGAGATGAAGTTTACATCCAAAGTCAGAACACGTATATACGTGGCTGTAACAAACCTTTCACAAAACAAAAGGTTTTTCGTCTTTTGTTTTTTGTTTTTTACTTCTACCATGTGTGGTATATTCTGACATTTTCTCATTTTATTTCTTTAGAAATAAAAAATATTGTAACTCACCAATTTGATTTCATGAGCCATTAACGGTTTGAGATGCAGTTTGAAAAGTTGACTACTGAGGTTTAGTTGGGGAACAGAGCATGGAAAAATGGGTAGAGGGACCACAGAAGCCAGATGAAGCAAACTGGGGGGACTGGGCTGACTCTAAATGGGGGAACATTGGGCTGTGAGTGTGAGTCTTCCCAACACCCCCCCCAACACCCCTGCATTTCTCCATCGCTTACCACTTCAGCAAGGACCTTCCTGCTGCTGCCATGGGGCTGTCTTCCCAAAACGGAATGTGTAAAAGATACTTTTGGACGTCCTAGCTTTGTTTATCACTGGCTTGATGTATGGGCCAATCAGCCAATGAATCTTGACGCTCACGCACTGCAGTTGGGGTTGGCTGCCGATCATAAAATGGTGACGTGACAGTGTCACCGAGAGAAGGCTGATGTGGCTGGTGGCCCATGGACAGCGGCACCCCAGCGATGCTCTGAGCCACGGCTGGCAGGTTTAGAAGGCAAGTGGCACTGGCACCTCTCAACAGAGCCATCTGGTCTTGGGTCTCACAATCACAAGACCTCATGTTTAGATGTGACATTATCTCCAAAAGTGTTATTCCCGCAATCACAGGGGGGTCCCTAACACAGGGATAGCCTGACAAGACTGCAAGGAGAAGGCGCTCATCATACATATTTAAGCTTACATCTCATCATCCAACCACACTGCTTCAAGTGCACTAAGAACTGAGACTTTTGTAGCTCCTACAATTATATTGTCACTTGCACAACGACATCACATTGCATTTTGTAGTTAAAGGCATCAATTTGTTCAATGTAAACACTTAAAATATACCACTTTTATAACCTCTTTAAAGCATTTGTTCAATTTTCAGCATACCCAGAACCTCTCAAGTCATGGAGGTGGCCTGTGCATCTCTTAACTTGGAAAGCCCCACCCTGACCTCAATCAGGGAAGACTGGATTTTGGTGACAAGATTTTCTTGGGACAGATGCAAGTGAATTGGTTTATAATGCAGAATAATCCTTTCCAAAAGTGACTGAAAGACTTGGGTCTCCCGCCCAGAGTACTCACCAGTAACCAGGGAGCCATATTAACACTGGAGAGTTAGTTGCTTAGTGATCAACAATAAAATCTCCATGAAGTGAATATCTTGAGGGCTGTTTCCTTCAGGTCATGATGAGGCTTGATGCGCGGCTGTCAGAGGGTCCTCTCCAGTAACCAGGAAGCACCCATTTCCCACTCACGGTGCCCCTCACTCAACATCTACTGGACAGTCAAGTCAAAGACAGCCTCTCTCTTTTGGCTCTATTTCTGACTATACCCTCTTCTGTCAGAACATTCTTTCATTAGACATTAAACTCTAGTCAAGTAGTCTTGTCAGGAGACCAAGACGATAACTATTTTTTACCATACCATGTGGATTTGATTTGTTTTAATTCTTGGCCAGAAGATGTATTTCCAAGCCCCATGTCAGACCTTCCTATTGGCTCCATGAACCCCCAACATGATGTGGTACAAAGAAGACACCCGGCTGGCTTTGTGGAGTTTACCAATCTGAAAATGGGAGGTTCAACCAAGAAATCTGTCCTAAACAGATAAATTGGAGGCAGAGTGGCATGACAAAGAGAATGATAATTCATGCCAGGCTTCTTAGTGTGACTTTGAGAAAAACATTTAGCCCCTGTCTCAAAAACATTGGGGCAGGGATGGGGAACTGTTCAGAAAATTTTCTTATTAATTCATTTATTCATTCATTCATCAGATATGTATTAGCACCTACTACACATCGGAGGTTGTACCCCACATCTAAATGACTGTCCTTTACAGTGTCCTCCAGGCCAAGCCCTAAGAGGGTGGGAAAGTGTCAAAGAGCTGAAGTTCTAGGGGGTCCATGTGCAGTAAAGGCTCAAAGAAAAAGTCTTCAAGGTCAAAGATTGGGAAGATGGAGAGGAAATGAAACAGCCACTTAACATTAGTTTGAGTTATCTGCAACAAACCCTAACACTCACAAGGTCATATAGCTTGATTCCTCTTTAAGAGCAATAAAATCTGTTTCTAGAATGTCAACTATGAAAGGGGCTGCATCAGTTATACTTTCTGGGTAACAACCCACCATTTAGTGGGTTAAGGCCACGACCATTTCATTGACTCACAATCCTGTGGGTCAGCAGTTTTGGCTGGGCTCAGCAAAGTGGTTCTTCTACTGATCTTGCACGGGACCATTCGTGTGACTGCGTCCATTAGGTGACTTACGATTGGGTTTTCGAAGATGTCCTCACTCACATGTCTCATGGCTAGAGCTGGCTACTGGCCAAGCCTCTCTTCCCACTCAGTCTTTCAAGATCCTGAAGGTTCCTAGCCCAGGGTTGTTTACCCAGCCACAGTATCATTCCAAGACAGTGACAGTAGAAACTGCAAGGTCTCTTAGGGCTTAAGCTCAAATATAATGTCTCTTCTGCATTCCATTGGTCAAAGAGAGCTACAGGGCTAGCCAGATTCCACCTTTTGTTGGGAGAAAAAGCAAAATTACATTGCAAAGGGGCAAACACACAAGGGTGGGTGAAATTGTGGTCATCTTTGCAAACCGTCTACTGCAGAGGCCTTAAGACTCATCCAGTCCTCTCATTCTGCAGATGAGAAGCCTGAAGCACACAGGTTAAGCGTCTTGGCCAAGTTCATAAAGAGAGTTGGTGGCACATCCAGAATGGAAAACACTGGATAGGGAGGCATCCCAATGTTTTCACTCTTTCCAGGGCCTCTTTCACCTGCAGTCTCTACCCTCCTTATCCAAACCTAATGACAGAGCCAATCTTTCAAGCCACCCTGCTTCTCAGACTTCTTCCTTTGGATTAGCTGATCAAATCAATTACATACTTAGGAACAAACACCAGAGCCCAATCTCCAAGGCAAGGCTGCAGCTGTCTTAGTCCTCTAAGTCTCCTCAATAGGAACGGAGATTCCACACCACCTTCTGGCCCCTTGGATACCTGCCAGGTTCCCAGGGCATAGCTCGATTTGACAGTAAAATCTCATTTCACTGGGTTCTTTTATAGCCATTTAACAAAACAGTGCCTTGTAGTTGCTGTTGACTTTAAGGCAATATGTCTCTAGTATATCTTGGAAGGGTAGCAAACCAATCTGTTAGACAGATGCCTCCATGTTCAAGGCCACAGAACAAGCATGTATGTCTTAGAAAGGAGGAAAATTACTTCTTCTTTAGGTGTAGGGAAGAAATTGAAAGGATTCAGTTTGACTTCAAAGTCCGTGTTCTCCCACTGCCCAAGTCACTTCTCTCTTTTACATTCTGTCATTGCCCCGGCCACCTCATGGAGCAGGGAAGCCAATACCATACTAACTCCCTCTTCCAGAATCTGTATCCATCAGTTATATCTATCTTCTCAGTGCCTTTCCTCCATTTCCATCATTCCTCCCTCTTAGCCTACAAGCATATTGAAGTTTTCTCTAACATTAAAAGAAAAAATACCTTCCCTTGTTTCAACTTCCCTCCAGCTACTATCCCATATCTCACCTTCCATTCACCAGTAATTGGTTTTCTCCTTCTTTTATAATGTAAAGCTTTTACTTATTCATCTTTTATATTTTCTTTTTTAACATCTTTAATAAAGAGATATTATTCACACATAATGATATTCACACTTTAAAACTGCACAATTAAATTATTTCTATCATATTCACAGAGTTGTGCATCTATCAACACTACATAAATTTAGAATATTTTCATTACCTCAGAAAGAAACCTATACCCTTTAACAATTGCTTCCCATCCCATGCCACACTCCTGGCCTGGCAACCATTGATCTACTGTCTGTCTTTGTGGATTTACCTATTCTGGATGTTTCATATTAGTGGTATCACACAATATGTGGTCTTTCATGGTTGACTTCTTTCACTTACCATAATGTTTTCAAGGATTACCCATGTTGTAACAGTTCCTCATTTGTGCTGCTGAATAATTCTCCATTGCATGGACATACCACATTTTGTTTAGCCATTCATCAGTTGATGGGACATTTGGGTTGTTTCCACTTTTTGGTTATTATGTATAATACTGCTATGAATATTTGTGAATGAGTTTTTGAATTGACGTATGTCTCATTTCTCTTAGATATATTCCTAGGGGAGGTATTGCTGGGTCATGGTATCCCCATATTTAACCTTTTGAAGAACTTCCAGGCTGTTTTCTTCAGTGGCTGCACATTTTTACATTCCTGCCAGCAATGTATGAAGGTCCGACTTCTCTACAATCTCGTCACAACTTGTTATTATCCATCTTTTTAAAATTATAGCAATCCTAGTGGATCTGAAGTAGTATCTCATTGTGGATTTGACTTGTGTTTCCCTAATGGCCTATGATATTGAGCATCTTTTCATGTGCTTATTGGCAATTTGTAAACCTTGTTTGGAAAAAATTCTATTCAAATTTTTGCCTGATTTTTACTGGGGCTAGTTGTCTTGTAACTGTTGAGATATAAGTGTTCTTTATATATTCTGGATACAAAGATCTTCATGTTTTGCAAACATTTTCTCTCATTTTGACAGTTGTCTTTTTACTTTTTTGATGGTGTCCTTTGAAGTACAAAGTTTATAAACTTTGATGAAGTCCAATTCGTCTATTTTTAAAATTCAATTGCTTGTGCATTTGATGTCATATCTAACAATCATTGCCAATACAAAGGTCATGAGATTTATTCCTATGTTTTCTTCAAAGTTTTGTAGATTTGACTCTAACATTTATGCCAAGGACTCATTTTTAGTTAATTTTTGTATATAGTATGAAATGGAGGTCCAACTTTATTCTTTCATAGATGGATGTCCAGTTGCCTGAGCAATCTTTATTGAAAAGACTATTGTTTTCCTATTTAATGTCTTGACACTTTTTCAAAAATCAATTTACCATAAATGTATAGGTTTATTTATGAACTCTCAACTTTATTATGCTGTTCTGTATGTCTGTCCTTATGTCAGTATCACACAGTCTTGATGACTCTAGCTTTGTAGTAGATTTTGAAATCAGGAATTGTGAGTCCTCCAACATTGCTCTTTTTCAAGATTTTAGCAGTTAGATTTGGTCTCTTACATTTCCATGTGAATTTTGAATCAGCTTACCATATTCTGCAAAAAATTGCCTGAAATTTTGATAAGGATTCTATTGAATCTGCAGATAAAATCTGGAATATCTTAACAATATTAAATCTTCCAATACATGCATTGGGATGTCTTTCTATTTATTTGGATCTTTAATTTCTTTTGGCAATGTCTTGTAGTTTTCATGTAGAAGTCTTGCATGTCTTTTGTTAAGTTTATTTCTAAGTATTTTGTTCTTTTTGATGCTCTTAGAAATGAAATCATTTCCTTAATTTATTTTCAGATTGTTCATTGCCATGTAAAGAAATGCAATTTATTTTTAAAATGTTTTTTATCATGAAATATAACATATATACAAAAAAAGCAAAACATTTTGAGGTACATTTTAACAAGCAGTTATAAAGCCGATTTTAAAGTTTGGTATGGGTTGCAGTTCCATAATTTCAGGGTTTTTCTTCTAGCTGGAGACAAATGAAATATCAATATAATGATTCAGCAGTCATACTCATTTGTTAAATCCTTTCTTCTCTAACTCTTCCTTCTCTTTTCATCCTTCTCCCAATCATTAGGGGTACGCCCATTGTAACTGTTTCATGTTGAAACGGGGTGTCGACAATATAGGATAGGGAGATGGAACTACCTGATGTTCTTGGAAAGGCTGGCTTCTCTGGGTTTCAGGGCTTACCTGGCCTAGGAACCATCTGGTGGTTATTGGTTTCTGGAAAATAAAAAATGCATAAAACTTTTGTAGGATCTCAGTAGAGCCTAGGTGTTCTTTAGGGTTTACGGGAATGATGTTGTTGGGGTTTGGCAAACTGTGGCAATTATTTGTTTCTAGCTGAAGCTTCTATAAGAGTAGCCTCCAAAGTAGCCTCTTGACTCTATCAGTCTTAGCCACTGATACCTTATTTTATTACACTTATTTTCCCTCTTTTGGTTAGGAAGGCATTGTTGATCCCACAGTGCCAGGGCCAGGCTCATCCCCGGGCGTCATGTCCCCAATTGTCGGGGAGACTTTCACCCCTGGATATCACCCCCATGTAGAGGGGAGGGTAATGATTTTCCTTGCAGAGTTGGGCTTAGAGAGAGAGAGGCCACATGTAAGCAACAAAAGAGGTTCTCTGGAAGCAACCCTTAGGCATAATTATAGGTAGGCTTAGCTTCTCTGCTATGAAATAAATTTCATAAAAGCAAGCCTCAAGATGAAGGGTTTGGCCTATTAAGTTGAGAGTCCCTAATATTTGAGAAAGTATTGGGGTTTCCCAGGTGTGAAAGTTTAATAGTTCCATAATTTTTCTCCAGTCCCTCAAGGGACTTTGCCAATACTTTTTAAATTACCTGCCCAACACACTCTGGAATATATCTGATATTACATTAAGCTAAAGAGAATTACAAGCCCTTGTTACCAATCTGGGTGCCGTGTGTTTGGGTTGCTTAAATGACCTATCCAGGCTGGTTGAGTTAGATTGTGTACTACAGAAAATTTAGGTTTTGAACAAAATGAGCATCTCTTCCTTTGGTCTCATATAGTTAGCAAAGCTCTAAATACAGACAAAAAATACAATT
Organism: Myrmecophaga tridactyla; assembly: GCA_004026745.1. Taxonomy (NCBI): domain Eukaryota; kingdom Metazoa; phylum Chordata; class Mammalia; order Pilosa; family Myrmecophagidae; genus Myrmecophaga; species Myrmecophaga tridactyla. The sequence goes on along the minus strand of PVIY010042919.1, from coordinate 4,027 downwards.
GATTTTTGGATATTTACATTAAATCCTGCAACCTTGCTGAACTTGTTTATTGGTTCTAATATAGTTTGTGTGTGTGTATGTTCAAGGATTTTCCATACACAAGATCATGTCATCTGCAAATAAAGATAGTTTTACTTCTTACTACCTAATCTGGATGTCTTTTCTTTCTTTTTCTTACCTAATTGCTCTGGCTAGAACCTCCAATGTTGAATAGTACTGGCAGTAACAGATTTCCTTGTCTTATTCCTGCTCTTAAGGGGATAACATTCAGTTTCTCTCCATGAAGAATAATGTTAGCCATGGTTTCTCTCTCTCGCTCTCTCTTTTTTTTTTTTTTTTTTGTGGATGTCCTTTATCAAGTTGAGGACGTTTCCTCCTATTCCTAGTTTGTTGAGTGTTTGTTGTTGTTATTGTTATTATCAAGAGAGGATGTGGATTTTGTTAAATGCATTTTCTGCATCTATTGAGGTGATCATGTGATTTTTGCCCTTTATTCTATTTATATGTTATATTACATTAGTTGATTTTCAGGTTAAACCAACCTTGCATTATGGGGATGGATCCCACTTCGTCATGGTGTATAACCCTTTTTATATGTTGCTAGAACCAATTATTTCATCAAAGAGTAACATAAAACAAGCTGTTACTTCTACTTCCTCCCCAAATACTCACTCCTCAGGCCCATACAGTCTGGTTTCCTCTATGATCCCACTCCTAAAACTGGTCTCTCAAATGTCACCTTTGTGTTCAAGTGCTAAATCCGAGGTCTTTTACGCAATCTTTGGCTTGTCAACTCTCTGCATAATTTGAAGATATTCATTCATTCGTGCATGCATGCATGTATTCTACTAGATCACAGGACCTGATGCAGGTGGAGGGGTATACAAGGCAGAAATAGCTCATGGACCTTCCTTTCTAGAGGGGTGGATGGACAACGAACAATTTAGTAGTCAACATGATGGGTGGGGGCAGGGTAGCCCTCTGAAAACGTGATTCTTTATTCTCTTGGTTTCTGGTCATTGGAATTCTCCAGATTCTAGTTCCTATTTTCTGACTACTTCTTTGCTGAATTCTCTTTCTCCGTATGCCCTTTAAGTCCTGGCGTTTGCCAGCCGGTGTTTCTGCTTCAGCCGTCATCTCTGGCTCCGCCTGGGGTTTGGATTGTTTCATCTTCTCTCTGGCTTTATATGTTTTATTTGGACGTTCTCCTTTGATCCATGGCTTCAACACTTGCTGAGGATTCCCAAACTTTGCTTTCCAGTCATGTCACATTTCCGGCTTCCTCCAGGATGTTATAATCAACATGACCAGAATCACAACTTGGCCATTCATGCCTCCTTGTTGATATTTTTAATTCTGTCTTCATTTCTCCTCACTTTTCAGCCTGCTAAGATCCTGCTTACCTTAGGTGTGTCTCCTCTGGAAAACCTGTCCTACCCTCTTCACAAGAAGCCAGTAGCTTCTTCCTCTGAAGTCTTCTGCACATTGTCCCTTGGCTACTCCCATCTTGAAATTTACCACCTTAGAGAATAATTAGCTCTTTCTGTGTCTATCTCCACTGCTAGGCTGGGTGCTCCCTGAGGGTAGGCACAAGGTCTTGTTGAACTCCACAGTGCACAGCAGGAAATGCCAGTCTTCATTAGCCAGGTGCTATGACAAATGTCCCACTGTGAGTTCGCTGAATCAACAGGCATGTCTTAGTTCACAGTTTCAGAGGTCTGAAGTCCAAAATCTAGGCATTGGCAAGACCTTGCTTTCCCCGCAAAGCCTGTAGCGTACTGGTGCTGGCTTGCTGCAATCCCTGGGGAGCCCGGGCTGGCATCTCTGCCTCCCATCACATGGCGATACTCTTGATCTCCTCCTGGACCTGCTCTTCTGGTTTCTGCTGACTTCTGGCTTCTTTCCGTGTGACCTTCTCTGATTGCCTGTGTCTGAATTTCTTCTGCTTACTAAGGACTCCAGTCATATGCATTTAGGTCCTCCTTGTGCATTTGGGCCATACATAAATGGACTCACACCCATGGAATGCGGATTAGGATTAAGAACAGGTCTTTGCTGGGTGCATAATTCAATTGATCACAATGGCCAAGTAGTGTTCACTGAACGGTGGAAGTGAATGTGGACGTGGGAAACGTCTTCAATTCCCCCTGTCAAAAGCAGCACTTTTTTTTTTCTTTTTACAAGTTTATTTTCCTTTCTTTTTTAAAAAAGTACAAGTACATATTACTAAGTTTAGATAACAGGCATTACAATTGATCAATCTATAGTAGACATGAACCAGAATATCAAACAAAGTTGGCTGAGTTGGGAGTCTTTTTCTGAAACACTCATTTTAGAAAATGCAAGAAAAGTTTAACATCAAGGATAAAAGTTAGGAGACTGAAAGTAAAACCTAAATGGAAAAAAAAAGTATTAGTAATCTGAATATTTTCTTCCTTCATGTCACAAACATGTTTATTTTTCTTATTTTACATACCTGGTGATATGTTAACATGAGTTACAAATACACTGCAGGAAGAAGACAAACCTATCTTTTTATCTGCTTGTTTTGGTCTTCAAGTACATGATAAAAAAATTAAAAAAGCAGCACTTTTTCATGAGGCTACAGCACTGCTTTCAGAGTTTCTCTTGGGGTTAGTTGACCGTACTTGAATCATTATGGATTTTAATCTCTGTGGGCACAAAACCACAGAGTTGTTGCTTATCCATCCACATCCCCCCCCAGCCCCGGTGACCTCCAAGTTCACTCCATTACCTTTATCCACCCTTGCTCAGGACCCCACTCATTAATTAATTCACTTACTCATATTCTTATTTAACTAGTACTTATTGAGTGCCTTCTTTGTGTCAGGAACTGTTTGAGGCACAGGTTCTCAAGGAATTTAAATTTTAGCAAAGGACATCGACAATAAGCAAGCAAACAAATAAATGCACAAGAACGTGGATGGATATGTGCTATGGAAGAAATAAAGGAGTGGTGAGTTGGAGGGTGGCTGGGAAAGGGGCCATTTTAGGTGGGCTGCACAGCAGAGGCCTCCCTGGGGGGCAACATTTGTGCTGAGACTTGAAAAAGGACAGGAGCTAGGCAAGTAGGTCTGGAAGAGATTCCAGGAAGGGAACGGAAAAGGCCAAGGCAGAAATCAGCATATCTGAAAAACCAAATTGAGTACAACAGGCTTGGAGTGAAGTGAACAAGTGGAACGAGACGCATCAGAGAGGCGAGCAGGACCCAGTGTCGTGGGGTCTCAAAGCTCTGCAAAGACTTGATTTATATCAAGTAAAATGAGGAGCCAGCAAGCGTTCTGTGAAGGGCCGTTCACCTTCTCAGCTCTCTGAGTAATTTGAAAGTACTCATTTATGGATGCGTGCATGCATGCATTCTACTAAACATCATTCCACTGATTTTTCTCTGTAAAAAAGAGCTTTCTAAAAAGAATGGGGTGGGGGGCGGCGGGCGCTCAGACGGTGGCTCAGTGGCAGGGTTCTCGCCTGCCATGCCGGGGACCCGGGTTCCATTCCCGGTGCCTGCCCATGCCCAAAGAAAAAGATGCGTGGGAACGAATGCAGGGAGGATGGCGCCGGGGCAGGAAGACCGGTTAAGAGAGTATTGCAATGGTGCAGCTGAGTGGACTGTGCTCAGAGCCTTGTCGGCTGAGAGGGAGAGAAGGTGACAGCGTCTCCGTAACCCTGTTCCGCACCACTTTGGTCACCTGCCCCGCCAAGACAGTCTCAACGCTGCCGCTGGGTGCCAGGGGCCCATGAGAATCCAGAAGCAGCCGGCGGGAGTCACACAGAGCTGGCAGGCCCCTCCGTCCCCTTGTCTCTCACTGTCATCTCGGGTCCTTTTTCCGGGCTCAGCAGCCCCCCCAGGGAGAGCCCCCCACTTTTATGGCAGCCTTCCAGGGGCCCGGAGCGGCGGGCGGGGCACGGGGGCGGCCGCGGCAGGAGTCGGTGGGTCTGGGCCCAGCAGCCCGCCAGCACGTCTGCATCCGACCTTGCGACCCAGTGGAGGTATCTTCACTTTCCT